>CP092875.1:92524614-92553683 GCA_030710605.1 Cordylochernes scorpioides | reverse complement strand
ATTGAACCTACAGTATTTGGATTTCCTGAGCTTCCTGAGAGAAAGAGCTAATCCTAAGCATTCTCAACTGAGCCAACTCACCTCTGGAGCTTGTCCAATGATCCACTTGCAGTCTGGGGTGAAACCTTTGGGCCGGCACCAGAGTCTGTCTACCTGGACTTCCTCCATGGAGGGGATTCTGTGGAGGATCTGCTGGAGCAGGATGTCTGGAGGAACACAGTCCGGGATCACTCCCTGTAATCTACTGTTTATGTAGATGTCTGATAGAGACTTCACACTTGTAACTATCTACAGCAGTGATTCTCAACCTTTTTTTTGTTGCGGCATTATTTTAAAGATTTGAAAATTTGGCGGCACAATTTTAGAATTTCGCGGCACACTTTTGCTAACTTGAATGCAAGAAAATTCAAATTATGTATCAATATTTCTATGCAAAATATAAGTAATATACATCTCTAACATTCAATTTGCTAATTTCGTTATTTTAAAAAGTAAAAAAATGAAAAAGAAAAAAAGAAAAACCAATACAAACGTGAACATAATCATATGGCTAAAATTCGGCGGCACATTTTTAGAATTTCGCGGCACACAAAATTACCGCGGCACATTGGTTGAGAATCACTGATCTAGAGGATAGTGTCCCAGAACTGGAGACAATGTTGTCCAAATAGCTTTTTTTTTTGCTTATCCCCAGTACACGTGGTACAGGCTATGATAATCATGGTGGGTAGAAGTAGGCGACTGCTTTTACTGTAAGTGCACCACATGTCTATACTTGCGAAAAGCAGTTTGACTCCAAAGAGCTATAATCAACAGTAGTGCTACCAAGGCTACAGACAATACTGTAGAACCTCTCCATATGAGATCTCTTTGGCAGAGCAGCCTAAGTTTCCTTTTAGGGAAAGATGTTCTCTTACTGGAGAAATGCTTTTTAGTAAAATTAATAATTTTAGCCTTGGAAATTGTCTTTGTAGAGAGATGTCGTCTAGTAAGAATGTATTCTCATTGAGGTTATACTGCAATTGAGTTCCTAACACTAGAGGCAACAATGGAGCAAACAAAACTAGAAAGACAATGGAGTTGACAAAACTAGAAAGACAATGGAGTTAACAAAGCTAGAGATAACAATATAATTGCCAAAGCTAGAGGCAATAATGGAGTTAACAAAGCTAGAGACAACAATAGAGACCAAAGCTAGCGGCAATAATGGAGTTAACAAAGCTAGAGACAACAATAGAGACCAAAGCTAGAGGCAATAATGGAGTTAACAAAGCTAGAGACAACAATAGAGACCAAAGCTAGAGGCAATAATGGAGTTAACAAAGCTAGAGACAACAATAGAGACCAAAGCTAGCGGCAATAATGGAGTTAACAAAGCTAGAGACAACAATAGAGACCAAAGCTAGCGGCAATAATGGAGTTAACAAAGCTAGAGACAACAATAGAGACCAAAGCTAGAGGCAATAATGGAGTTAACAAAGCTAGAGACAACAATAGAGACCAAAGCTAGAGGGCAATAATGAGTTAACAAAGCTAGAGACAACATAGAGACCAAAGCTAGAGGCAATAATGGAGTTAACAAAGCTAGAGACAACAATAGAGACCAAAGCTAGAGGCAATAATGGAGTTAACAAAGCTAGAGACAACAATAGAGACCAAAGCTAGAGGCAATAATGGAGTTAACAAAGCTAGAGACAACAATAGAGACCAAAGCTAGAGGCAATAATGGAGTTAACAAAGCTAGAGACAACAATAGAGACCAAAGCTAGAGGCAATAATGGAGTTAACAAAGCTAGAGACAACAATAGAGACCAAAGCTAGAGGCAATATAATGGAGTTAACAAAGCTAGAGACAACAATAGAGACCAAGCTGCGGCAATAATGGAGTTAACAAAGCTAGAGACAATAGTCTAAGCTAGGCAATAATGGAGTTAACAAAGCTAGAGACAACAATAGAGACCAAAGCTAGAGGCAATAATGGAGTTAACAAAGCTAGAGACAACAATAGAGACCAAAGCTAGAGGCAATAATGGAGTTAACAAAGCTAGAGACAACAATAGAGACCAAAGCTAGAGGCAATAATGGAGTTAACAAAGCTAGAGACAACAATAGAGACCAAAGCTAGAGGCAATAATGGAGTTAACAAAGCTAGAGACAACAATAGAGACCAAAGCTAGAGGCAATAATGGAGTTAACAAAGCTAGAGACAACAATAGACCAAAGCTAGAGGCAATAATGGAGTTAACAAAGCTAGAGACAACAATAGAGACCAAAGCTAGAGGCAATAATGGAGTTAACAAAGCTAGAGACAACAATAGAGACCAAAGCTAGAGGCAATAATGGAGTTAACAAAGCTAGAGACAACAATAGAGACCAAAGCTAGAGGCAATAATGGAGTTAACAAAGCTAGAGACAACAATAGAGACCAAAGCTAAGGCAATAATGGAGTTAACAAAGCTAGAGACAACAATAGAGACCAAAGCTAGAGGCAATAATGGAGTTAACAAAGCTAGAGACAACAATAGAGACCAAAGCTAGAGGCAATAATGGAGTTAACAAAGCTAGAGACAACAATAGAGACCAAAGCTAGAGGCAATAATGGAGTTAACAAGCTAGAGACAACAATAGAGACCAAAGCTAGAGGCAATAATGGAGTTAACAAGGCTAGAGACAACAATAGAGACCAAAGCTAGAGGCAATAATGGAGTTAACAAAGCTAGAGACAACAATAGAGACCAAAGCTAGAGGCAATAATGGAGTTAACAAAGCTAGAGACAACAATAGAGACCAAAGCTAGAGGCAATAATGGAGTTAACAAAGCTAGAGACAACAATAGAGACCAAAGCTAGAGGCAATAATGGAGTTAACAAAGCTAGAGACAACAATAGAGACCAAAGCTAGAGGCAATAATGGAGTTAACAAAGCTAGAGACAACAATAGAGACCAAAGCTAGAGGCAATAATGGAGTTAACAAAGCTAGAGACAACAATAGAGACCAAAGCTAGAGGCAATAATGGAGTTAACAAAGCTAGAGACAACAATAGAGACCAAAGCTAGAGGCAATATGGAGTTAAACAAGCTAGAGACAACAATAGAGACAAAGCTTAGAGGCAATAATGGAGTTAACAAGCTAGAGACAACAATAGAGACCCAAAGCTAGAGGCAATAATGGAGTTAACAAAGCTAGAGACAACAATAGAGACCAAAGCCTAGCGGCAATAATGGAGTTAACAAAGCTAGAGACAACAATAGAGACCAAAGCTAGAGGCAATATGGAGTTAACAAAGCTAGAGACAACAATAGAGACCAAAGCTAGAGGCAATAATGGAGTTAACAAAGCTAGAGACAACATAGAGACAAAGCTAGAGGCAATAATGGAGTTAACAAAGCTAGAGACAACAATAGAGACCAAAGCTAGAGGCAATATTGGAGTTAACAAAGCTAGAGACAACAATAGAGACCAAAGCTAGAGGCATAATGGAGTTAACAAAGCTAGAGACAACAATAGAGACCAAAGCTAGAGGCAATAATGGAGTTAACAAAGCTAGACAACAATAGAGACCAAAGCTAGAGGCAATAATGGAGTTAACAAAGCTAGAGACAACAATAGAGACCAAAGCTAGAGGCAATAATGGAGTTAACAAAGCTAGAGACAACAATAGAGACCAAAGCTAGAGGCAATAATGGAGTTAACAAAGCTAGAGACAACAATAGAGACCAAGCTAGAGGCAATAATGGAGTTAACAAAGCTAGAGACAACAATAGAGACCAAAGCTAGAGGCAATAATGGAGTTAACAAGGCTAGAGACAACAATAGAGACCAAAGCTAGAGGCAATAATGGAGTTAACAAGGCTAGAGACAACAATAGAGACCAAAGCTAGAGGCAATAATGGAGTTAACAAGGCTAGAGACAACAATAGAGACCAAAGCTAGAGGCAATAATGGAGTTAACAAGGCTAGGTAAGAGTAATTTAAAAAAGAGACAACAATAGAGACCAAAGCTAGAGGCAATAATGGAGTTAACAAAGCTAGAGACAACAATAGAGACCAAAGCTAGAGGCAATAATGGAGTTAACAAAGCTAGAGACAACAATAGAGACCAAAGCTAGAGGCAATAATTGGAGTTAACAAAGCTAGAGACAACAATAGAGACCAAAGCTAGAGGCAATAATGAGTTTAACAAAGCTAGAGACAACAATAGAGACCAAAAGCTAGAGGCAATAATGGAGTTAACAAAGCTAGAGACAACAATAGAGACCAAAGCTAGAGGCAATAATGGAGTTTAACAAAGCTAGAGACAACAATAGAGACCAAAGCTAGAGGCAATAATGGAGTTAACAAAGCTAGAGACAACATAGAAGACCAAAGCTAGAGGCAATAATGGAGTTAACAAAGCTAGAGACAACAATAGAGACCAAAGCTAGCGGCAATAATGGAGTTAACAAAGCTAGAGACAACAATAGAGACCAAAGCTAGAGGCAATAATGGATAACAAAGCTTGAGACAACAATAGAGACCAAAGCTAAGGCAAAATGGAGTTACAAAGCTAGAGACAACAATAGAGACCAAAGCTAGAGGCAATAATGGAGTTAACAAAGCTAGAGACAACAATAGAGACCAAAGCTAGAGGCAATAATGGAGTTAACAAAGCTAGAGACAACAATAAGAGACCAAAGCTAGAGGCAATAATGGAGTTAACAAAGCTAAGACAACAATAGAGACCAAAGCTAGAGGCAATAATGGAGTTAACAAAGCTAGAGACAACAATAGAACCAAAGCTAGAGGCAATAATGGAGTTAACAAAAGCTAGAGACAACAATAGAGACCAAAGCTAGAGGCAATAATGGAGTTAACAAAGCTAGACAACAATAGAGACCAAAGCTAGAGGCAATAATGGAGTTAACAAAGCTAGAGACAACAATAGAGACCAAAGCTAGCGGCAATAATGGAGTTAACAAAGCTAGAGACAACAATAGAGACCAAAGCTAGCGGCAATAATGGAGTTAACAAAGCTAGAGACAACAATAGAGACCAAAGCTAGCGGCAATAATGGAGTTAACAAAGCTAGAGACAACAATAGAGACCAAAGCTAGAGGCAATAATGGAGTTAACAAAGCTAGAGACAACAATAGAGACCAAAGCTAGAGGCAATAATGGAGTTAACAAAGCTAGAGACAACAATAGAGACCAAAGCTAGAGGCAATAATGGAGTTAACAAAGCTAGAGACAACAATAGAGACCAAAGCTAGAGGCAATAATGGAGTTAACAAAGCTAGAGACAACAATAGAGACCAAAGCTAGAGGCAATAATGGAGTTAACAAAGCTAGAGACAACAATAGAGACCAAAGCTAGAGGCAATAATGGAGTTAACAAAGCTAGAGACAACAATAGAGACCAAAGCTAGAGGCAATAATGGAGTTAACAAAGCTAGAGACAACAATAGAGACCAAAGCTAGAGGCAATAATGGAGTTAACAAAGCTAGAGACAACAATAGAGACCAAAGCTAGCGGCAATAATGGAGTTAACAAAGCTAGAGACAACAATAGAGACCAAAGCTAGCGGCAATAATGGAGTTAACAAAGCTAGAGACAACAATAGAGACCAAGCTAGAGGCAATAATGGAGTTAACAAAGCTAGAGACAACAATAGAGACCAAGCTAGAGCAATAATGGAGTTAACAAAGCTAGAGACAACAATAGAGACCAAAGCTAGAGGCATAATGGAGTTAACAAAGCTAGAGACAACAATAGAGACCAAAGCTAGAGGCAATAATGGAGTTAACAAAGCTAGAGACAACAATAGAGACCAAAGCTAGAGGCAATAATGGAGTTAACAAAGCTAGAGACAACATAGAGACCAAAGCTAGCGGCAATAATGGAGTTAACAAAGCTAGAGACAACAATAGAGACCAAAGCTAGCGGCAATAATGGAGTTAACAAAGCTAGAGACAACAATAGAGACCAAAGCTAGCGGCAATAATGGAGTTAACAAAGCTAGAGACAACAATAGAGACCAAAGCTAGAGGCAATAATGGAGTTAACAAAGCTAGAGACAACAATAGAGACCAAAGCTAGAGGCAATAATGGAGTTAACAAAGCTAGAGACAACAATAGAGACCAAAGCTAGAGGCAATAATGGAGTTAACAAAGCTAGAGACAACAATAGAGACCAAAGCTAGAGGCAATAATGGAGTTAACAAAGCTAGAGACAACAATAGAGACCAAAGCTAGAGGCAATAATGGAGTTAACAAAGCTAGAGACAACAATAGAGACCAAAGCTAGAGGCAATAATGGAGTTAACAAAGCTAGAGACAACAATAGAGACCAAAGCTAGAGGCAAATAATGGAGTTAACAAAGCTAGAGACAACAATAGAGACCAAAGCTAGAGGCAATAATGGAGTTAACAAAGCTAGAGACAACAATAGAGACCAAAGCTAGAGGCAATAATGGAGTTAACAAAGCTAGAGACAACAATAGAGACAAAGCTAGAGGCAATAATGGAGTTAACAAGGCTAGAGACAACAATAGAGACCAAAGCTAGAGGCAATAATGGAGTTAACAAGGCTAGAGACAACAATAGAGACCAAAGCTAGAGGCAATAATGGAGTTAACAAAGCTAGAGACAACAATAGAGACCAAAGCTAGAGGCAATAATGGAGTTAACAAAGCTAGAGACAACAATAGAGACCAAAGCTAGAGGCAATAATGGAGTTAACAAAGCTAGAGACAACAATAGAGACCAAAGCTAGAGGCAATAATGGAGTTAACAAAGCTAGAGACAACAATAGAGACCAAAGCTAGAGGCAATAATGGAGTTAACAAAGCTAGAGACAACAATAGAGACCAAAGCTAGAGGCAATAATGGAGTTAACAAAGCTAGAGACAACAATAGAGACCAAAGCTAGAGGCAATAATGGAGTTAACAAAGCTAGAGACAACAATAGAGACCAAAGCTAGAGGCAATAATGGAGTTAACAAAGCTAGAGACAACAATAGAGACCAAAGCTAGAGGCAATAATGGAGTTAACAAAGCTAGAGACAACAATAGAGACCAAAGCTAGCGGCAATAATGGAGTTAACAAAGCTAGAGACAACAATAGAGACCAAAGCTAGAGGCAATAATGGAGTTAACAAAGCTAGAGACAACAATAGAGACCAAAGCTAGAGGCAATAATGGAGTTAACAAAGCTAGAGACAACAATAGAGACCAAAGCTAGAGGCAATAATGGAGTTAACAAAGCTAGAGACAACAATAGAGACCAAAGCTAGCGACAATAATGGAGTTAACAAAGCTAGAGACAACAATAGAGACCAAAGCTAGAGGCAATAATGGAGTTAACAAAGCTAGAGACAACAATAGAGACCAAAGCTAGAGGCAATAATGGAGTTAACAAAGCTAGAGACAACAATAGAGACCAAAGCTAGAGGCAATAATGGAGTTAACAAAGCTAGAGACAACAATAGAGACCAAAGCTAGAGGCAATAATGGAGTTAACAAAGCTAGAGACAACAATAGAGACCAAAGCTAGAGGCAATAATGGAGTTAACAAAGCTAGAGACAACAATAGAGACCAAAGCTAGAGGCAATAATGGAGTTAACAAAGCTAGAGACAACAATAGAGACCAAAGCTAGAGGCAATAATGGAGTTAACAAAGCTAGAGACAACAATAGAGACCAAAGCTAGAGGCAATAATGGAGTTAACAAAGCTAGAGACAACAATAGAGACCAAAGCTAGAGGCAATAATGGAGTTAACAAAGCTAGAGACAACAATAGAGACCAAAGCTAGAGGCAATAATGGAGTTAACAAAGCTAGAGACAACAATAGAGACCAAAGCTAGCGGCAATAATGGAGTTAACAAAGCTAGAGACAACAATAGAGACCAAAGCTAGAGGCAATAATGGAGTTAACAAAGCTAGAGACATCAATAGAGACCAAAGCTAGAGGCAATAATGGAGTTAACAAAGCTAGAGACAACAATAGAGACCAAAGCTAGAGGCAATAATGGAGTTAACAAAGCTAGAGACAACAATAGAGACCAAAGCTAGAGGCAATAATGGAGTTAACAAAGCTAGAGACAACAATAGAGACCAAAGCTAGCGGCAATAATGGAGTTAACAAAGCTAGAGACAACAATAGAGACCAAAGCTAGAGGCAATAATGGAGTTAACAAAGCTAGAGACAACAATAGAGACCAAAGCTAGAGGCAATAATGGAGTTAACAAAGCTAGAGACAACAATAGAGACCAAAGCTAGCGGCAATAATGGAGTTAACAAAGCTAGAGACAACAATAGAGACCAAGCTAGCGGCAATAATGGAGTTAACAAAGCTAGAGACAACAATAGAGACCAAAGCTAGAGGCAATAATGGAGTTAACAAAGCTAGAGACAACAATAGAGACCAAAGCTAGAGGCAATAATGGAGTTAACAAAGCTAGAGACAACAATAGAGACCAAAGCTAGAGGCAATAATGGAGTTAACAAAGCTAGAGACAACAATAGAGACCAAAGCTAGAGGCAATAATGGAGTTAACAAAGCTAGAGACAACAATAGAGACCAAAGCTAGAGGCAATAATGGAGTTAACAAAGCTAGAGACAACAATAGAGACCAAAGCTAGCGGCAATAATGGAGTTAACAAAGCTAGAGACAACAATAGAGACCAAAGCTAGCGGCAATAATGGAGTTAACAAAGCTAGAGACAACAATAGAGACCAAAGCTAGAGGCAATAATGGAGTTAACAAAGCTAGAGACAACAATAGAGACCAAAGCTAGCGGCAATAATGGAGTTAACAAAGCTAGAGACAACAATAGAGACCAAAGCTAGCGGCAATAATGGAGTTAACAAAGCTAGAGACAACAATAGAGACCAAAGCTAGAGGCAATAATGGAGTTAACAAAGCTAGAGACAACAATAGAGACCAAAGCTAGAGGCAATAATGGAGTTAACAAAGCTAGAGACAACAATAGAGACCAAAGCTAGAGGCAATAATGGAGTTAACAAAGCTAGAGGCAACAATAGAGACCAAAGCTAGAGGCAATAATGGAGTTAACAAAGCTAGAGACAACAATATAATCGCCAAAGCTAGAGGCAATAATGGAGTTAACAAAGCTAGAGATAACAATAAAATCGCCAAAGCTAGAGGCAATAATGGAGTTAACAAAGCTAGAGACAACAATAGAGACCAAAGCTAGAGGCAATAATGGAGTTAACAAAGCTAGAGGCAACAATGTAGTTAACAAAGCTAGAGGCAACAATGGAGTTAACAAAGCTAGAGGCAACAATGGAGTTAACAGAGCTAGAGGCAACAATGGAGGTAACAAAGCTAGAGACAACAATAAAATCGCCAAAGCTAGAGGCAATAATGGAGTTAACAAAGCTAGAGACAACAATAGAGACCAAAGCTAGCGGCAATAATGGAGTTAACAAAGCTAGAGATAAAAATAAAATCGCCAAAGCTAGAGGCAATAATGGAGTTAACAAAGCTAGAGACAACAATAGAGACCAAAGCTAGAGGCAATAATGGAGTTAACAAAGCTAGAGATAACAATAAAATCGCCAAAGCTAGAGGTAACAATGGAGTTAACAAAGCTAGAGACAACAATGGAGTCAACAAAGCTAGAAAGACAACAATGCAACTATTGTTGTTATATCTTCCATTGATGGTGTAAGTCAGTAGGGACAGTCACCAGGTGAACAAGAAAGTAAGGAATACAGAGTTGATCAACTTTCAAACAAGAAATAAAGGAGAAGGAAATGGACTCACAGAACTGGTCCCAGTCCTCTGGAATAGGCTGAGTGTTCTTGGGCAGTTGTTCTGGGTCCACAGGCTTGGAGATTGGCTCGTAGCCCCCAGCCAGGTATCTGCCTTGGTACTCTCGGATGAAAATGTGGCCGTCATGGTCGTAGATCACTGCACTCAGGTCCTATCTTTATAATGATAAGGCATGGTAATGATAAAGTGCACAATTTGGATTATAGATCATAAACATAAGGTAATAAGACCTAATCCAAATAAATAAATAGTATGTGACGTTTCGGTAACAGCATTGTTACCATCTTCAGAGAAAATTCAGTACTTTTGTCTGAAGATGGTAACAAGGCTCTTACCGAAACATCACACACTATTTATTTATTTGGATTTGGTCTTATTACCTTGTGTTTATTGGTCAGAATTGAATGTTCTGATAATTTCAATTAAAAAAAGCTTCTTATATCAATGTAGATTGGACAAAATACAGCTGGAATGCATCAATAGTAAGTTCATTAAAGGTGTTATATCTGTTAGAAATTAGTTGATTTTGACCATAAGTTATTTCACTGGTATATACAATCTGGTAGTGAATGAGATTTGCTTTAGTCATCGAGATGGGCAATAGAGAATTTCTCTGGAGGTTTTAAATGGTGGTCCTAAAAAATATTTAGGGGGTTAATGGAATCAAGCAAAGAATACAGAAAGACTTTTAAATCACAAAAAAAAAAAAAAAGAATGACAAGACCAAATCCAAATTATTGAAATGTTTGTGATGTTTCAATAACAGCATTGTTACCATCATCAGATAAAAGTACTGAAAAGTCACAAACATTTCAATAATTTGGAGATTTGGCCTTGTTACCTTTAGTTTCTAATCTATATTCCCAATTGTATCATCCTTTTATTTATGTAGATAAATCATAGGTTTCTAACTTTGTTTAAGCCATTGTCTACTTTGCAAAGTAATATTTTGTAAACCCTCAAAGACTTTTTAACTCACGAGCACTAGGTTTCATTAGACCTCACTGGGGTCAGTACTGCCCACTTTGGGGACCAAAGATGATAATGCACAATTTGGATTATTAATATATACAGTTATCAGCGTCATGCGTTCTTAATTCTGTCACCGTTTGCTTTTGGTTCAGTGGTAGAATGCTCGCCTGCCACGCGGACGCCCTGGGTTCGATTCACGGCCGATGCATTTTTTTTTTTTTACAATTTTCAAAACTCATTTATATATTATACAAGAATGACATCCACAGCGCCAATTTATAATTGTAACGAATAGTATTTGATTAAAAGCATTTAATCGGGTAAACCCCGGGCGTTGCCCGGGTCATTCGACTAGTAGATTATAAACATAAGGTAATAAGACCAAATCCAATAAATAAATAGTGTGTGATATTTTGGTAACATAGTGTTGTTACCAAGGTGTCGATGGAAGGATGATCTAAACCATTGGTTTTTGACCACCACAACCCAGGATCGACATTGGGCAATTTTTCTAATTGAAAAAAAATAATGCTCCAATGGTGCACTTACAGTAAAGGCAGTCACCAACTTCTACCTACCATGATTATCATTGCCTTTACCACGTGTACTAGGGATAATAATTTAAAAAATATATTGTTACTGAAACATCACACACTATTTATTCATTTGGATTTGGTCTTATTACCTTGTGGGATGTTTTTTTTTTGCTTATCCCTAGTACCACACGTGGTACAGGCCATGAGAATCATGGTGGGTAGTTAGCGACTGCTTTTTACTGTAAGCGCACCACATGTCTACACATGTGAGAGCAGTTCGACTTTGCACTTACAAATATGCCAGAGCCCCGTTTGGTTACTACCACTCGCTGGTGGGGTTGGACTTTTGCAAGAATCGGGGGCCATTGGAGCATTCTTTTCTTTTTTTTCTAACAGAAAAAAAGTGTCCAATGTGGGAATCGAACCCGGGTCGTAGTGGTCGAAAACCAAACAGTTTAACCAGCCTTCCACCGACCCCCCGACCTTGTGGGATGTAAGAAGTTCAGTGTGAGCAGGTACCTGGCATGTCAGGATCCATGTCATCTACAGGCATGGTGTGGAGGTAGTACTGTTCACAGGGGTAGACTGGGACATTGACTTGAGGGTTGCTGAGTCGGCCCACATTCCTGGAGCTCTGTCACACCCCTGGTGACTCTCTGGTGACACCTGGTGAACCTGCAGCCACTCACATAGCCACTGCAGTTGACAAAGTACTCGCAGTTGACCGGTCCTCTGCTGGTCAACACTTGGCTGACTCCAGACCTGGCGTCTGTCAGCACCTGCTCCACGGAACAGTTCTCTATGATGGCCACCCCTAGAACACCCACGTGTAATTATTACCTTTTGTTTATAATATTTAATCCAAATTGTCAGTAACAGAATAATTTCTAACGCTTTGCCTAATGTTTTAATTTTTGTTCGCTCCTGACGAGGACAAAAGATTTTTGTCGAAACGTCGAGACAATAAAAAGATTTACTGGCCGAAGTGTCTTTTATTTGATGAAGTAACAGTGTTGTTACCATCATCAGACAAAAAACAGAATGGGAAAAAATATCACAGCAGGCTTTTAAATATACACAGTCAAACCTCTTTAATTCAACACCCCAAGGGATCAGAGCTTTTGGTTGAATTAAAAGAAGTGTTGAATTAAAGTTAGATGATTAGCTAATCATCTTCATCAATCGTCGAAATAACAAGGTTATACTGTAGTTACTGTTATCAAGTGTGTAAACAAGAACCGATACATCACACACTATGTATGTATTTAGATTTGGTCTTATAGCCTTGTGTTTCTAATCTATAATTCAAATTGTATCATATATCTCTTTACAGTAGTGATGTTGGCTAGGCTAATTGAAACAAATTTGAAAGGTTCATTCCCCATTTATATTATGTTAAGAATGATCTAAATTGGCTTACTCCAATGAGCATTTTTGTACCACATGTGACAAAACTTTGATTCAAAACCTTCAACACAAACATTCCTTCCATTGGCCAAATGTATTCCCTCTATCTTGAAGATGGGAACACAATGATGGAAACATTGTCGTATAGAGAATACTGATTTAGTTCTCTTGTTACTTTGGGAGATTCTTATCTATTAACTAAATTTTACTTTTATCAAAATATTCCTTAACAACTGGCTTGTAAACACAAGGTAATAAGACCAAATCCAAATAAATAGTGTGTGATGTTTCGGTAACAGCATTGTTACCATCTTCAGACAAAAGTACTGAATGAGAAATTTTACCACAGCATGGTTTAAATAGTTAGTTATCAGGTGTGTAAACAAGATAACAGATAAGAAGAAGAATTACACACCTGATAACAGTAACTATTTAAAACCATGCTATGGTAAAATTTCTCATTCAGTACTTTTGTCTGACGATAGTAACAACGCTGTTCCCGAAACATCACACACTATTTATTTATTTGGATTTGGTCTTATTACCTTGTGTTTATAATCTATAATCCAAATTGTCCCTTACCAACTGGCTTGTAAATATATCATTGAAAAATGTTACACACACAACACGTTCACAACAACAGATGAACTCACAATACACACCATATACAAACTCAAAAACATACATACACAACACACCATACACAAATTCAAAACACATACATACAAAACATACACGAACTAAAAAACACCCACATATACAAAATGCACACATATACAACACATACAAAGACACTTTTCCTTATAATTCTCTTGATATGGCACAATTTGGATTATAGATTATAAAACAAGGTAATAAGACCAAATCCAAATAAATAAATAGTGTGTGAATTTGGATTATAGATTATAAAACAAGGTAATAAGACCAAATCCAAATATTTATTTATTTGGTCTTATTACCTTGTCTTATAATTCTCTCTTTTAAAACATCACTTTTCCTGAATTCTGTGATACACATAGAAGCTACAGTGATACAAGTGTTAGAGTACTATAACATACAAGTTAGAGTACAAGTGATAAAAGTCAGAGTACTACAACATACACAAGTACTACAACATACACAAGTACTACAACATACACAAGTACTACAACATACACAAGTACTACAACATGACCCACCATGTCTGTGGGCCTCAGCTGCCAGGACCAGACAAGTAGACAGCTGGTCCCCTACACCGTCTGCCTCCACCCACAGTCCTCCCTGGACACACCAACTGTTACATTCCTGTGTACAATATTCCTGCTACTGTACAACTACCTCTCTGTAAAGGACCTAGCTGCAGAAGTGTTCTCTTACAAGAGAGTTGCTAAATAAAATGATAATTTTGGCCATGAAAACTGTCATTTATAGAGAGCTATCCACTAGCAAGAGTGTCCTCTCTCATGGAGGTTCTATGGTATCCATAATTTATAAATATGTCGAGTTTTACTGTGGAACCTCTTTGGACTCAAATTCTTTTATTGATGGAAGTTTTTCCGGGAGGAATTGATCTATAAAAGCATAGGGCACCTCTCCCATCAAAATAAGACGCCATCTATTGACTGTAGCCGCAAACTAGCGGCTTCGGGTTGGTGACAAAGCTACAACACCAGCTTTGGCAAACTGAGAAGTGTCCACCTAGAGACCATGGTTTCAGGCTAATGACCTTCATTAGCCCAGGGCGGACTTTATTCCATTCCGGTTCCAAAACCACTTTATTAGGTACCGCTCAACAAGAGCAACCTAGTTTATGACAATTGAAACAATGAATAATATGTGAGTTATTCACATATTAAACAAAATGTTAACGCAGGATTCAATCCTGGTTCATGACTGTTGGGAATCGAGGGTGTTACCCACTCGTCCACCGACTTTTATATCTTTATTCCATGAGATCCACAAGGGACCTAATGGAATCTTCATAATCCACCAAAGAGGTGTTTAGCTGGCAAAGTGGCTAGGTCAAAACCTATCGCCAAAATATAGATGGAAGTTTTGCCGGGAGTTAATTAATCTATAAAGCATAAGGTGCCTCTCCCATCAAAATAAACAACAAAACTTGACGCCAACAAGACTCTTTATATTGTAACAGAATATTTTAATAGAAAAAAAACATATCTTTCATCGGGCAATTGAAAGTTGCTGTTGGCTTGTGCCATTTATCAGAATAAATATAAAAAAATTATTGGATTTTTAATTCTATCAGAATATAGGTCAAATACCATTTCTCAATAAATGGAGAAAGGCCGACCACATATGTGTTTCAGGCTGTTGGCCCTCATCAGCTTGGTGCAGGCTGTACATCTATGACCAAAAAAGCTTGTTCTTGAAGCTTCCTGAAAAAGAAGGAATGGGTGGTATTTAAGTGTGTTGTGATAATATGTTTTATTTCATCCACAGATTATAAACACAAGGTAATAAGACCAAATCCAAATACATAAATAATGTGTGCTGTTTCTGTAACAGCGTTGTTACCATCTTCAGACAAAAGTACTTAATCTGAATCAAAAACTGAATCAATCAGTACTTTTGTCTAAAGATGGTAACAAGGCTGTTACCAAAACATCACATACTATTTATTTATTTGGATTTGGTCTTATTACCTTTGTGTTTATAATCTATAATACAAATTGTGCATTATCATTCATCAACAGGTGATTATTTTACATTTTTTGTAACTCTGAAAAATTGTCGCATTGCCTTTCTAGTTTTTTTTAATTCACGTGAATAAGTTGGTGATTATTTTGATCAAAATGCCTCCTTATGTTTATCTTCCTCCATTTTCCTACATGACAGTATTTAATTCTTTGGATTTGGTCTTATTACCTTGTGAGTATTGTTTTTATAAATTCAATTACCATTTATTAATAAAATTTATAAAAATTATTTTTTGGCAATGTGTTTCTTTTTGCGATAAGGATTGGATACTATTGAATTTAGTCTTATTACCTTGTGTTTCTTTTTTTACATATATCATCAAATAATATCTCTACAGACCTTACTGCAATGTTATTGGATGAGAAGGCTTGGCTCATCAGAGGTGAACCCTCTTAGTGGTTTTACCAAATTAATCTTCAGACTACTATTGTATTGGATATTAGTTTTCTTATATATCCTGCATATTTACTAAATATACTAAATACTAATAATGTTAAAGCACAATTTGGATTATAGATTATAATAAAAGAAAACAAGACCTAATCCAAATAATTTATTAGTGTGTGACGTTTCGGCAACATTTTGTTGGCAACGTTTCCTTATCTGTTATCTTGTTTAAACACTTGATAACAGGACTATATAAGAACCTGCTGTAACATGTTTTCTCATTTATTCTTTTGTCTGATGATGGTGACAATGTTGTTGCCGAAACGTCACACACTAATAAATTATTTGGATTAGGTCTTGTTTTCTTTTATTTTACTAAATACTAATAGTATTGTAACCAATTATATTTGTCCTTGTTACCTCATGTTTGACCATATCACCCCTGGACTGAGAAATACTTATATCATTGCTAGATCACTTTCATGGAGAGACCTAGGGTAGTTGGTGGGGCTAGCCCCATCTCACCCACTTCCAGATCATCCAGGTGGAGCTGGGAGCAGTAGTTCTCTAGCTCCGCCGGAGTGAGGAGCTTGCAGGGGATGTTCTGGGAGCTGGAACCCCACATTTGACATTACAATCTGCAGGCCATGCTGTGCTTTATTTACATATTGTAGCGTTATTTGTTGTATTGTTTTACATAATTAGGTTTTGGATTTTGTTTGTGTTTGTTTTGCATGTATTGAGTTAATGATTGGTGTATATGTGTGTGTGTGTTCGTGTATTCTTTGATTTGAGTAGTCTGCTCGTTGGCAGCAATAAACGTTTATCGTTCGATTTATCTACGCCTGTTGCTTGCAATTCTTACCGCCACAAGTGGTGGAGAAGCTGGGTACCGATACCATCACGGATACCTCTGTCAGAAGAAGCCGTCGCCTAGAAGGCCTGGAACCACGTTTTGATTTCGACGAAAAGAATAAGCCAATCAGAAAAATGTCAATATCGGCTGGAGTTAACACGGGTGTTAATACTTGCAAACATTTGACAAGAAACCCAACTGTGTTTAGCGGCAATGGAACGGAGGATTGTGGCAAATGGATGAAGGATTACGAACGTATTGCGAGATCGAACTGCTGGGATGCCACGATGAAATTGGCGAACGCACCATTCTTTTTGGAAGGGACCGCTGGCCAATGGTATGATAACAACGAAGAAGGAATGGATTCGTGGGATATGTTTAAGGAGATGTTTAGCCGGACATTCGACAATAGCGGTGTCCTTCTCAGACGCGCTAAGGACAACCTTCAGAGTCGAGCTCAGAAGAGTACAGAATCCTGTGAATCCTATATCCAAGACGTTCTGAGCTTGTGTAGGCGGGTGAATCCCGATATGAGTAAAGAAGAGAAAGTGGCACATCTAATGAAAGGTGTGGTAGAAGATGTCTATCAGGTCATCTTGATAAAGGAAATTGATACTGTTGAAGCCTTTGTCGATTGGTGCCGAAAGGTGGAGGCTTGCAAGCAGCGACGCATCGGGAAACCAAGGTTTGAGCGACTCCCTAACGTCGCAAGTATAGAGCAACCAAACTCCTCGTCCCTGGAAGATCTGATTCGACGAATCGTGAGAGAAGAAATTAAAAGTGCCCTACATTTCGAGCCTATAGTGCCGGAGGTGAACTCCCTGAAGAAAATTATTCATGAAGAGGTTGAGAGAAATCTGACCCCAAAGGCGGAGCAGGGTCCATACTACCAAGAACAACGCCGCCAATTTGAAGGACCGGCGAAACCACCCCCGTATTACCAGCAGCAAAGTCCTACAAGGCTGACAACTGCCCGAAGAAAGACTGACGAATGGAGGACGGTGGATAATATTCCCGTTTGTTTCCAATGCGGACGCCCGGGTCACGTCACAAGGTACTGCCGAGAGCGGCGAGGGATGATGGATCGACAGCCACCGGGGAGATACCACCCTGTCCAGAACGGCCCGCGAACGATCTATAATAGCAATGAAACCCCAGGCCACGCAAGTTACCGAAGCCCGTCGCCCTATCCAGGTCGTGGCCGATCCCCAGCTGAACGTCGCCCCTCGATATCGCCAAGCCGACGATCTGGCCGATCACCTTATCGTGAGGAAAACTAGAGCAAGCGCCCTTCGCTGGAGGTAAGGTCGCTGAGGAGATTATAAATCCTCCGCCGCTCATAGCCGCTAAACTATCACAGAATATAGTTGACGTTACTATTGACGATAAAACTTTTCCTGCCCTTGTCGACAGCGGCGCTTCGTTTTCGGTTATTTCAGACCACTTTAGACAACAACACAAAAAGACTATGTTCAGTGACGCTGGCATGACACTTTGAGTTGCCGACGGGAAATATATCGTTTCCAGGGGCCGATGTACGTTACGTTTAGAAATAAACGGATTAGTACAGCCGTTTGAATTCATTGTTTTACCAAGTTGTAGCCACGACATCATTCTCGGTTGGGACTTTCTGGAGGCGTCAAGGGCTATAATCGATTGTGGTAGCGCCGAGATTCTGTTAGAAAAAGCAGAACTACCAGAGGATTCTTCGAGCATATTCCAAACTGTGGCCGCCGACGATAGCTTTATAATCCCCGCTGGATCAATCAAGCAGATAAACGTAATCAGCGAAGCTATACTCGGTGTGAGTGATGTCGTAATGGAGCCTTCGAGGATCCTCTTTCTAGAACGTGATCTGATGGTTCCCGCCTCGATCTTCGCTGTCCAGCATGGAAAAGGGAGAATTTGGATAACCAACATCGGCACATGTGATCGAACTGTCCCCAAAGGAATGTGTATTGGAGAGATACAGGTACTGGAAGAGGGTCAGCTGGCGGTCATCGGTGATGCTTCGGACACCAATCGGCAGGGGATTCTTGGACAAGAAAACTCTCCAAACATTGCCTCGATGATAAGCCCTGATCTATCCATGCTTGAAAGGACCAGGATATGTTCGATACTTGGGAGTTTCAGCGGCTTATTTGAATTTAATAAGTTTCCGTCTAATCTGACGAGCACAGCCAAGCACAAGATAAATACAGAGGACCATCCCCCGATTAAACGCCGTCCATATCGAGTGTCGCAGGTCGAACGTCAAACCATTCAGAATGAGGTCGACAAAATGTTGAAAGGAGGTATAGTTCAGCTTTCCGAAAGTCCTTGGTCCTCTCCTGTGGTATTAGTGAAAAAGAAAAATGGTAGTTGGCGTTTCTGTGTCGATTACAGACACCTGAATAAAATCACAAAAAAGGATGTATATCCACTACCAAGGATTGACGATACACTCGATTGCTTAAGAGGGGCGAGTTATTATTCTTCCATGGACCTCCGTTCTGGTTACTGGCAGATTGAGGTGGATGAGGCAGATCGCGAAAAGACCGCCTTCATTACACCCGACGGATTGTACGAGTTCAAAGTTATGCCTTTCGGGCTGTGTAACGCCCCAGCGACATTTGAAAGAATGATGGATACCTTGCTGAGGGGGTTGAAGTGGTCAATGTGCCTTTGCTATCTGGACGATATTATTGTGTTTTCACCCACCTTTGACGAACATGTTCGACGCCTTGAATTAGTTCTCAGGTGTCTCTCAAAGGCTGGACTTGTGTTAAATCCAGACAAGTGCTTGTTCGGAACAAAACGACTAAGCATTTTTGGGCATCTGGTGGATGGAGAGGGCGTGCACCCCGACCCGGGTAAAGTTGATGCTATGTCCAAATTCCCTACTCCCAAATCCCTTACTGATGTAAGAAGTTTCATTGGAATGTGCTCATATTATCGTCGTTTCATTAAGAATTTTGCTCAAAAAGCTGAACCACTACACAGGTTGTTGAGAAAGGACACCAGATTCGAATGGGGACCAGATCAACGGCAGGCCTATGAATCCTTGAAGTTGGCACTCGCGTCGGAACCCGTCTTGGCCCACTTTGACGAAAAGTATGCGACCGAACTGCACACCGACGCCAGTGGGTTTGGAATTGGTGCGGTTTTGGTCCAGGTCCAGGGAGGAAGTGAAAAACCGATTGGATATGCATCAAGAACGCTGTCAACAGCTGAAAAAAATTATTCAACAACGGAGCGGGAGTGTCTTGCCGCGATTTGGGCGATCGGCAAGTCCCGTCCATACCTATTTGGTCGCTCGTTTACAATTGTGACGGATCATCACTCGCTCTGTTGGCTTTCGGGACTGAAGGACCCGTCGGGAAGACTGGCCAGGTGGGCCTTAAGACTTCAGGAGTACAATGTGAACGTGGTATATAAAAACGGCAGAAAACATCAAGATGCCGATTGTCTCTCACGCAATCCAATCGAAGCGAATAACCCAGGGGAATCCGAAGATGACATACCAACATTAGCTGCTTTAACTGATATCGTCGCGGAACAGCGGAAAGATCCGGTAATTGTGAGAATATCGGAGGAATGTTCGAGGAACGATCAAAACCGCTTCAAAATAATCAATGGAGCTCTTTACAAGCGGAATTTCGACCCAGTGGGGCAACCGTGGCTATTGGTTATCCCCAGGCATTTGCGCCCTGACGTCCTCAGAAGTCTCCACGATAATCCAACTGCCGGTCATTTAGGGTTGGCTAAAACCCACGATAGAATTAGGAGGAAGTATTTTTGGCCAGGTCTTCTGAGGAGCATAAGAAAATATGTCGGTCACTGTAGGGAGTGCCAGCGTCGTAAACATGCTCCCTTGCGACCGCCCGGATTGCTGCAACCGATACCACCCACCTCTGTTCCGTTCCAAAGAGTCGGAATTGATCTCCTCGGAAGATTCCCAATATCCCATTTAGGAAGTAAATGGATAATAGTTTGCACAGACTATCTGACGCGATACGTAATCACCCGAGCCTTACCATCGGCAGACGCTCAGCAAGTGGCCAAGTTCGTCCTGGAGGACGTAGTGCTTAAACATGGAGCACCACGAGAAATAATTACTGACCGGGGTAGGGTTTTTCAGTCTAAACTAATATCCGAGCTGACGGGACTTTGCTCTTCGGCTCAGAGATTTACCACGGCGTACCATCCTCAGACGAATGGTCTCACTGAGAGACTTAATAAAACCCTGGCCGACATGATGGCAATGTATGTGGACGTCGAACAAAAGGAATGGGACGTTATTCTTCCGTTCATCACGTTTGCTTACAATACGGCGAAGCAGGACACCACCGGATTCACCCCATTCAGCCTCATCCATGGACGAGAAGCTGAAACTACGTTGGATACATTGTTTCCTCTTTTAAAAGATGAAGATCAAGAGGACTATAATCGAGAGATAGTGACTCGAGCAGAGGAGACGCGACAATTGGCTCGGCTACATACACTGAGAGCGCAAGAGGGCAATAAACGACTCTACGACGCCAAACATCGAGAAGTGAGCTATCAGCCAGGCGATAAAGTATGGATATTTATACCCGTTCGGAAAATAGGGATATCCGAAAAATTAATAAAACGATATTTCGGCCCTTATAGGGTGACGAGACGCATTTCGGATGTGACGTACGAAGTTGAAAGTCTAGACACTACTAACCGCCGTCGTAAGCCAAAGGAAATTGTGCACGTAGTGAGAATGAAGAACTACCGTGACCCGGACGAACAACTGGACCTACCCGAGGATGAGCCTGCCGTCTGACAGCGAGGACGCTGTCCTTTTGGAGAGGAGGGCATTGTAGCGTTATTTGTTGTATTGTTTTACATAATTAGGTTTTGGATTTTGTTTGTGTTTGTTTTGCATGTATTGAGTTAATGATTGGTGTATATGTGTGTGTGTTCGTGTATTCTTTGATTTGAGTAGTCTGCTCGTTGGCAGCAATAAACGTTTATCGTTCGATTTATCTACGCCTGTTGCTTGCAATTCTTACCGCCACAATATTGTCCCATTTACATATGGGAGCTCACAACTACAAGTTGTACTTCCTCTCTGTGGTATCCTAAATATACATTCAAGTATTAAACTATGCAAATATGGTTGTCCTGTGGTGTATAAATAGTGTCTGAGGTATGTGGATAAACACTTCATCCAGGTGTGGGGTAATACCTGGTATCTATGGCCTGATATCTCTGGAGTATTTCTCATGGGTGTTTGCAATATTTAGAACAAAAAACCACTTCTGTGTGTGTTTAGTAATTCCCCACAGGAATACAGTAGAACCTCCCATGAGAGACTGATTAAAACTTGGAATCTCCTAGAGGTGGTCTCTAATCGGAGGTTGACTTATATCATAAAGGAATCCATCACCCAGAGAAGTGTTCACTCCGCTGTTTATGAGATAAGTTTTTCTGAAGAGAGAGAAATAATAGGTAGATGATACACAAGGTAACAAGACAAAATACAGTTAAACCTGTCTATAGCGCCCCCTATAAATATGGCCTTCCTCTCTATAGTGCCCGATTTTAAACATTAAAATGTAAACATTTTACATTAAAAGTGACCTGTCTATAGCACCCCCTCTCTACAGCACACTATTTTGGTGAGTCCTAAGAGGGGGCGCTATAGACAGGTTTAACTGTATTATCAAATATTATCTCTAAAGACCTTACTACAATGATAAAAGTTATTGACAGGGTATATAAATAATGTGACCAAAACATCGCACACTATTTATGTATTTGGAGATTTGGTGTTGTGTTTATAATCCAGATTGTACATGTTGTATTGGACTCACTTAGCAGTGGCTGCAAGCCGCTTGAGGTACATCATCCGGTTCTTGGTCCGAGCCAGAGACAGGCTGCCACACTGTTTCCATCCTGGAGCACACCCACAGATACTGAAAATACTGGATTTATTAACACAAGGTAATAAGACCAAATCCAAAATAAATAAATAGTGTGTGGTGTTTTGGTAACACCGTTGTTGTTACCATCTTCAGACAAAAGTACTGAATAAAAAAAGATAGCTTTAGATAGTTTTTTTCAGAAAAATTCTCATTCAGTACTTTTGTCTGTATGATGATAGTAACAATGCTGTTACTGAAATGTCACACACGATTTATTTATTTAGATTTGGTCTTATTACCTTGGGTTTATAATCTAAATTGTGCTTTATCTTTGTTACGTAAACTTATTTAATGGATCGCCTTTTGACTCAAACTTAAAATGTAACTTACAAATTCTTTTAGATAGCATGGAAATATCTTGGTCATTGGTCAACATTTTTTTTTATAATTTCAAAGTGACAAGAGATAAGTGGACTAAACTCACCGAGGTCATGTCCCTGCGCTGTTAGCTCCTGGTACAGTCGGATGCTGTCCTGACAGATCGCTGTCTCAGTGGGCGTACTCTTCACTGCACCCAGCAGTCCTGCCCCGTACCACGTGGTGCCTCCACCCAGCCTGGATCACAGCGCGGAGGTTACATCCTTGTTAGTACACAAGGTAATAAGACCAAATCCAAATAAAGTGTGTGACAATTTATTTATTTGGATTTGGTCTTATTACCTTGTGTTTATAATCTATAATCCAAATTGTGCCTTATCCCTGTTATTACCTTCCTATATCTGGAGTGTTGAGACACCATCTTCTCCCAACATTCATTTAGTCTCTCTGGGTCAGTGTAGAAGAATGGTCTAAACCGTTGGTTTTCGACTGCTACGACCCGGGTTTGATTCCCGCATTGGGCACTTTTTTCTGTTTAAAAAAAAAAATGCTTCAATGGCCTCCGATTCTTGCAAAAGTCCAACCCCACCAGAGAGTGCAAGTAACCAAACAGGGGTTTGGCACATTTGTAAGTGCAAAGTCGAAATGCTTTTTACATGTGTAGACATGTGGTACACTTACAGCAAAAACAGTCGCCTACTTCTACCCACCATGATTACGTGGCCTGTACCACATGTACTAGGGATAAGCAAAAAAAAATTAAGTCAAGTCTCTCAAAAATACACAAGGTAATAAGACCTTTTTTTTTGCTTATCACTAGTATATGTGGTACAGACCATTATAATCATTGTGGGTAGAAGTAGGCGACTGTTTTTACTGTAAGTGTACCACATGTGTGAAAAGCAGTTCAACCTTTGCACTTATGCCAGGATTAATAGTTTGTGATGTTTCAGTAACAACGCTGTTACTGAAACATTCCACCCTTTTGATAAGGCACAATTTGGATTATAAATTATAAACACAAGGTAATAAGACCAAATCCAAATACATAAATAGTGTGTGACTTTCGGTAACAGTGTTGTTACCATCATTCAGTACTTTTGCCTGAAGATGGTAACAATGCTGTTACTGAAATGTCACACACTATTTTTTTATTTGGTCTTATTACCTTGTGTTTATAATTTATAATCCAAATTGTGCCTTATCACTAGTCTCACTAAGTTATCATTGATTTACCCTCTGTAAAACCTCCTTTTGATTTTATTTTTTGTTTTCTAAAAGGAAACTTATGGAAACGAGACCAAACCTAAATAAATACTGTGCAATATTTAGGTAACAACGCTGTTACCAAAATGTCACACACTATTTATTTGGGTTTGGTCTCGTTACCTTTTTTTTTTAATATAAAACCTCACAGATTCAATTTTCCATTCTATTGATATAATTATAAAACTTATTATTGATCTTTGTGGAAGAAGTGACCTAACACTAGTGTGGCTTTTTTGAGAATGTTGCAAATAAAAACAAAAGGGAGAAAATGATTTTTAAATGTTCATAATTTCCTTTAAAATTGTTATTTTAAATTCATTTTTTTATTACCTTCTTAATTTTATTTTTAATCCATGGAAAGTCTTTCTCTCAAAAAATTAAAATACACATAATAATAATGATAAGGCACAATTTGAATTATAGATTATAAACACAAGGTAATAAGACCAAATCCAAATAAATAAATAGTGTGTGATGTTTTGGTAACTATTACGTCACACACTATTTATTTATTTGAATTTGGTCTTATTACATAATAATAAAAACACAAAAAGACATATCCTGACCACTCACATGAACATTTTAGATGGGAGAGAGCCATCTACTGGAATAAATGTCAACTAAATGTTGATATAACTTGTTCCCTGATATAGAGAGAGTGGATTAGTTCCCCAATGACCTTCAATTAAACAGGCTGACTGTAGAAGTGAGATGGAATTTTAAAAATTATTAACAGATGGCACGCTAATGCATCATAATACAATATAAATGTTCAAATAAAAGACTCAATTTGATATTTGCGGAAGAGCGATTGCTCGAAGCACATTATATATTTATAATTATATATAATTCTGCTGTCCTAAAAGCTTATGTCCCTAGTTCATCTAAAATACCCATTCCAAGAGTCTATCAACAGTATCACTATAAAAGGAAGTTCCAAATATACAATATAACAGCGGTATGGTAGATTAAACTGGCGAAACTGCTGGGAGGGTTCACCACTGATGAGCCAGGCCCTCCCTTTAATTTTTCCATTGCAGTAAGGGCAGTAGAAATTGATTTATTTTAAAAAGAATATTGCGTGTCTAAAATAGTTTCGTAATTTGATAAAAGATGGCGCGCTAGTGCATCGTAATAGACTAAACTACTACTAAATTTACTACTGATTTAACTTGTTCCCTGATATAGAGAGGGGATTAGTTTCCCAATGACCTTCAATTAAACAGGTTGAATGTAGAAGTGAGATGGAATTTTAAAAATTATATATGTTTGCCATGGTGTGTGTTGACTGAAGAAATATTTTGTTGTTGTTTCTTATCCCCTTGTGATTACACTAATTCCATGAGTTCATACTCCTCGAGCTGTTTAATGATAAGCAGTGGTCTCTCCCAAAGGTCCTTCCTTACAGGAATATTGTTGCATCATGGCTAATGCACATATTTTAATTTGTAATATTATTTTTCATATATTTTAAATTAAATTTATATTTTATATTTACTTATTTTTTATTAAACAGAATATTATGTATTATAGAATCATCATTTGTATTTTGGTACACTGTGTGACTTCACTGCTCTCTTTGATGTGAGAAATAAATAAATAATTCTAGAGGCTACTTAAAGTAGAGTTATCTCCACTTATATAAATTTGTAGGATGGTTGAAACATGCTCTGGTAAGATACAAGACACAGGAGAGAATCAAGGTTGAAGAGTCCGCAACCTGGTGCAACAATATATACAAGTTCTTGTCTTAACTATTCTGTTCCGGTGAATGTTCTTGATAAATACATTTCTAGAGGAAATATCTTGATGCCAATGTAAACTGTCTTCTTCTTCTTCTTCCTTATCTCCACTCAATCATATTAGAATATCAAGCTGTGACCCTTGATGGTGTCTGTTTGACAACCATCATGATTGGGTGAAGTAGAATGTGTCTGCCTTTGTCATTAAAACTGGGAGCACTACTCAGTGGAAGGCTGACTTAGCTCCAAAAGAAATGGCCGCCTCTGACATGAGGAACAGACGCCATGTACAGCCGCTCCTAACATGGAGTACAAACACTGCTCATCCTGTATCCCTAGATTAGGAGCCCTTACAGGGTACTATCAGCCGGGCCAGCTGAACCCAGGTTTTTTAGTGAGCTTGTTACTGCTCCCCCTCCCCCTTTTATTGTAAACTGTAAATGCTTCCTATGGCAACCACAAATAGACATTTTACTTTGTGGTAGGTGAAGTATAGTGGTAGGTGACGAACGATTATAGAATTTTCTTTTTTACTGATCCCTAGGCCATGATCATTGTGGGTAGAAGTTGGTGACTGCTTTTACTGTAAGTGCACCACATGTCTACACATGTAGATAGCAGTTCAACTTTTGTACTTACCAATATGTTAAATCCCCATTTAGTTACTTGTATTCACTGGTGGGGTTGGACTTTTGCAAGAATCGGGGGCCATTGGAGCATTTTTTTTTTTTTTTAAATAAGAAAAAAGTGCCCAACGCGGGATTCAATCCTGGGTAGTAGGGGTCGAAAATAAATGGTTTAGACCATCCTTCCACCGACTCCCCCACGATTATAGAATTAGCATTGTAAATGATCTATTTACCAAAGTGTTCGGTAGGGGAGATACTCATTTTTGCAGCCAAGGTTGTAAGGTATGTAGGTGCCTCTGTGTGTATCCAATAGGTTTGATTAGGATTGGTAGTTTAAAAACAAGTAATATTTTCGACAATGGCACGTTATACAAATCAGTGGTACATTTTGACTTAGGCTGCAAATATAGCTGGCTAACTGTTTAGAGCATTATCTCAATTTTCTATAATTTTAAGATGATAATGTATTAAATTATGAAATGTAATCGATTTATGAAATGGTAATTCTTTTTCATACACATCTTGTCGCACTTACCTTCCTTGTTCCAAAAGGACAATATCCGACCAGCCATGAATTTTTGATAAATGATATGCAACGCTGCAACCACTTAAACCTCCTCCACAAATAATAACTCGCGCATTTTTTGGTAATGTCGCATTTGTAAAATCTTTTGGAGGTGTTAAACCTTCAGAAAAAATATTTCTTTTAATAGCTAAATTGTGTCCTAAGTTGCGTTTATATTTGTGCGCCGCTAATAAGTTTCGAATGACCTTTGTTGACATTTATTAATTGTTTTAGTGTTAAGACTTATAGAGAAATTATTAATAAACTTAAGATAACATTGGCACACGAATTATGGAAATGAAACCGAAAAAGGCATTTAAGTAAAGGTCCGAAAAAGTACGACCTGTAAACAAAAACAAACCATGCCTATTAGATGACAGGGTTCATATTTATTTTTATCTATGAATAACAATATTGCGACATAATTTTTGAAAGTTAGCTGTTAAACAGATTTCAACATTTGAACATTTTCAAAACAATTTATTCTGAAATACATTTCAATTTTAAATCGAGATAAAAAGAGGGGTTCAAATAAAAAAAAAATAATAATAAATAAAGGGACTTCACACACAATTTTCAAATCATAAATTTCAGTCTTCATGGAAAATCAGTGCAGCTATATATGAAGCCAATAATTATATTGTCTCGGTGTCTAATTAATATATTTCAAAAATTCAATCAAAAGAAATCTAAATGCTAGGTATTAAAAGTTAAAATATTCCCCTCTCTCTCTCTCTCTCTCTCTCTCGATCTACAAATCATTCTAAAAATATATTCAGAAAAAAATTAAAGCTCTCTGGAACATCAAATAACCAAAAGTGTAATTATGAAGTGCTTGTATATAGGTGGCGTGCTAATGCATTATGTTTATATTATGCCTAATTGACCTTTTGTTTATTATTTGCGGAATAGCAATGTTCAATGCAAGTATTCTATATATTTCTGCTGTCCTCTAAGCTTATGTCTATAGATTCATTAAAGCCTTAAACAAGAATTCCCTTCAAGTGCCATATCCCAAAACAATAGTAGATGCACGCATGCAAAATCGTAGCAGAATGGTTAACTAAACTGCAAGAAGAGCGTACCACTGATGAGCCAGGAACTCCCAATATTTTTCTATTCCAGTAAGAATAGTTGGAAGAGTTTCATCAGTAAAAGAAAAATTCTATAAATGTTATCACAGCTTTTTAAAGGTGAAATATCATTAGGCTTACAGGGATAAGTTTCTTTTTAAAAAACTAATTCATATCTCTAACTTTTGGGCATGAAAACTTTCTACGGAAAAACACGATGCAATTAGATGGCGCGCAAATGTCAAATGTTTGAGTGATCATATCTGCACAAGCGTTCCTTCTTCTATGGAAAAAAATAGTAAAACGCTATTTGAAAAGATGGCTTATGTATATATGACAGATTTGCCTATTAAGAGAAAGATTTAGAGATGTGAAATGAACTTCACTGTATCAAATATCTTTCAGAGTTATTGTCTGAATCCCGATATACATGCTAAAAGGTACAACTTCCTTAAGTTTTGTCCATGAGTGGATCTTTCAGAGTTATTGCCTGAATCCCAATATACATGTTAAAAGGAACAACTTCCTTAAGTTTTGTCCATGAGTTTATATAAAGATTGTGTAATGTGCTATTAAAATAGTTTATTTTATTAGAAATGTGTGGGATTAAATATATTGAATGTGAAGATATATTACGTTTTAAAAAGTTTAATGACGCCAAATAGGATCCAATTGTTGTTAAAATAGATTACATTTTTTCTACAAATTTAATGATTCGTTTGATATTATAGCTAAGGAATAATGCAGTTGCCTCAGGGTCTTGAATTTTATGACATAAATAGCCCGTGTCAATAAGAATTAATACTTTGAAGCGTTACTCTACTTAAGAAAAAAATGATCGAAGAAAATGCCATTGTGCTCAAGATTTTAGTTGTAAATATCAAGAAATCAGCTCAAAATG
>CP092875.1:92440360-92524514 GCA_030710605.1 Cordylochernes scorpioides | reverse complement strand
TAAAGAGGGGTCGTTAAAGTTAAAAAAGTAAGATTTATTGATCAATAACGATAAGTTATTACACTACTGAATCTATTTACAACAATACTTGTAAACAGCTTCGTTAAACGGCGGTGGTGCCAATTCGATTAACTGATAAATTTATTTATTTATTCTGTGATTAACACACACATACAAAAAATTGTTTGATTAATCATTTACTGACAATATTTAGGAATTTAACACATTTCTTTTATCCGAATTATTATGAACCAAGAAGTATTCCGACAATATTCACAAATTATTCACTTGTATCACTTTTGGAATGGGAATTGATTACAGAAAATCTCAGCTTAAGCTAGTGATGCTATACGTCGATAGAAAACCATGATTATTCTTCAAATAGGTGAACCAATAGGGTCATAAAACGGGTTCTAAAAACTATATATATTCGCTTTTATAATATTGTATCAGAAAATATATTGTTGTTTCCACCGAATATTTATTTTGATATTTTGTTACCCAGCAAATTCTTTCTTTGCCCCTCTTTTTATTTTGGATATATATAAGCTGTTAATTGTTTGGATCAAAGCATAATTCCCTTTGTTATTCTCTCGTTTGTCTTACCTCATTTTTCTACGTGACAAAATATTGTGATCCTTTGGTTCATATTGGTGTATAAGTGGATATAGCCTAGCTCTGATGAATATGGTACTTGGAGATTCTTAAAGTTCCTAATTTTATCCATGGACAATCCCGTTTTCAAGACAGGATCATTTAAAAACACTTTTGTTTTCTATTACAAGAATAGAGACGTGGAAAGGGGTCAAATATGCGACATAAAGGCTGAGAGAAAGATAACAAAAACAATCACAAGACTTAGAATGGGACATTATAAAGGAATGACAATACATCCAGATGGCACAAGAACCTACAGGATAATTGTCCTAGTATGGAACCTACCCAAATATTCTCATGTTCAGCAATGGCCTTGCAGAAAATTGACATGGGCCCAGAGCAGCAGCTTTAAACACCCAATATAGAGGATATTGCGACTGCTGTGATAGAAATGCATGGAGACATCTGAGGCTCTTTATTGGATACGACAACAAGAATGTTGAAGCGTTTTCTAGGCAAATTTGAAAGAAAACAGTTTCCATTCGATTTGCTGGTCATGAAAATGTCAGGTACTCCAGGAGGTTTGCCGCAGTGGCTCGAGCTGTCTGTGTGGTTACAGGAGGAGCGGGGGCCACCGTCCACCCCAAGGACCAGAACTGGTGGCGGAGTCTGTCCCCCAACTACTATTTCCCGCGGCACGGGACCCCATCCTCCGTGCCCAGCATCAACACGCCCGTGCTGGCCGTGTGTCTGGCCGGGGTGGGAGTCTTCATCCTCACCACGGCGGTGGTGCTGGTGCGCTTCCGTCGGCGGAGGCTGCTGCAGCGGGCGGTAGCCCAGCGCCGGCCTGGAGGTGGGTACCACTCGTGTGTTTTCTATATTCCACAACATTATAACGGCACGCTTCTTTTATTATATTCTCTGGGCTAGATACAGACACAAGATCGTTATTATTTACCAGATAGTGAGCCTATACTTACCAGACACAAGATTGTTATTAATACCAAGGTAATCAAAAGTACGAATTTCGTACTTTTGATTATTTGCTCCAGAAGCGATTATATAACCTACTAGACGAATGGCCCGGGCAACGCCCGGGGTTTACCCGAGTGCGAATATATTTTAAAAACGTTGACTTGGGTGGTCGCTATTAACAGGGTGGTCTGTATAGACAGGTGGATGTATCACACAGCTGATAACAGGGTTGTCTAGAGTGGTCGCTATAGACAGGGTGGTCTGTATAGACAGGTGGATGTATCACACTGCTGATAACAGGGTTGCCTAAGGTGACCGCTATAGACAGGGTGGTCTGTATAGACAGGCAGCTGATAACAGGGTTGTCTAGAATGGTCGCTATAGTCAGGGTGGTCTGTATAGACAGGTTTATGAGAGAGGCAAACTTACAGGTTTTTGACGCCGCAATCCCCAGAGAGAGTGTTTTTTGTTGCATCATGCTGTGACTCACACGATGACCCAAGGTCAACAGGGGTGGAGCAGCAAGCTTAAGCCTATCACCGTCTGGCGGCGCTGCTTGCGAGTTATATCTACAATTCTGCAAATAACTCTAAGGATATTCAAGATATTCAAGAAATTATTTTTCGAAAACCTTTCCGAGGATATACCTAATAATATCCCAGAATTTCATGGCGATTGGATGTATGGTTTTTGAATAACAGGGTTGTCTAGAGGGGGGCAGGGAGGACACGTGTTCCCTGTCAGCCAATGAGCGCGCATTCTACCCGTGAGCTTCAGACAAACAGACAGAATAAGGCAAATATATAATTATATAACCTATGATATAGTGAGCAGGGCCTGTAGTTTGAAAGCTATTCTAGAATTTCATGGAATAAACGTGTCAACCTATTGTTGTCGAATCTTTTAATTGTTAATTAGTTAATTTTTTAAAACAATGTTGAGTATATCTTTTTTTATTTAAAATGGAAGCTCTAAAGGCAAAATTGTTTTTGAGAATTATACCATCGATTTCATACGATACTTCACGATATAGGACGAGTGGTGGTGAGGACAGTACATATTGGCTGGGTCACTGGAAGTTTAGGGTCAAAACTGATATATAAGGAGGATACAGCACATACATAGATACTTTAGTTATCTCTTCGAGGTCGACTCTTATTGGAGATTGCATTACGTCAGGTCAAGTCATTTTTAATTTGATACATTAAGGTGGTTCAGTTAGCTTGTTAGATGGTTCAGTCACAGAGAGCTTTACTGTGCGACAATGGTTTTGTTATATACAGTGGGATGTAACTATCCTGCACCTAAACGTTGCTGAACGCAATGATCAAGGGTACTATTTGATGTGGATGAACTTAAAAAAAATAATTAAATATGAGTGATTGAATATTAATTAATTTATTTTTCTATTGCTTTTTGACCAAGAAAAGGTAAATTCAATCTATCAAAAGATATGTAAATTTTGTTCGTTCAATTTTAATTTTAATTTTAGTTTTGCTTGAGTTGCATGTAAATATTCTTAAGGAAGAAAAATAAACTTCTTTTTTTTTATAAGTGCAGACTTCTTCTGTTTGATATAAATTTCTAGAAAATTAATTAAACATCAAAATTAACAATGGCGACGAGGCTTTCGTTCGAACCTTATGTAATGAAAGAAGAACCTTTCGAAAACTATATTCAACGATTCAAACAGTACATTTTTGTGAATGAAATTGAAGGTAAGAAGATTGTTCCTTTTTTTATTATGTCTATTGGACCAAATACTTATGGAATTCTGAAAGAATTGATCTCACCTAGAGATGTTTGTGCATTAGAATTTGAAGAAATTGTTAGTGTTCTACTTACTCATTTTACACCTAAGCTAAATATTATTTTTGAAAGATATGAGTTCAGCCAATTGATTCAGGAACATGGAGAAAAAATAGAAGAATATGTCCTTAAATTAAAAAAAACAAGCTAATAAATGTAATTTTGGCTTAAATATTGAAGAACACCTAAGGGATAAATTCATTGCAGGCGTTTCTAATCAAGTTATTTTGAAAAGATTACTTCAAGAGCCTGAGCTCACTTTTAATATGGCAGTAAATATTGCTACCACAATAGAATCGGTAGATTGTAATGTGTTGAAAATGAAGTCTTATGCTGAAACTAAAGAAATAAACAAATTACATTCTAAATGCAAACATTGTGGAAAGATGAATCATCATTCGGACAGATGTTTTTTTAGAAATTCTTTCTGCTATTCTTGTAAACAATTGGGACATATATCGACTGTTTGTCATTCAAAATCTAAGAATGGATATTTTCAACCAAGAAAGAGCGAAGCATCTGCCCACGGAGAATCATTTTCGGGAAAGAATGGTGAGTCCATCAATAACATAGAATATCTGGCTAATAAATTTGAAAGTATTTTGTATGTCTTCGACATAAAATTCTTAGCAGAAATTGACACGGGTGCAGCTTTAACAACTATGTCAAAAGATCTATTTTTAAAATATTTTGAACATGTTAAATTATTTCCGTCTAAATGTTATTTAACCGATTATCAAGGAAAGGGCATTTCCTCTATTGGAGAATGTAAAGTAAAAGTAAGATATAAAAATAAAATAGGCCATTTAAACTTAATAGTAACAAATATTGAAAATAATAAATTTCTCATAGGAAAAGACTGGATAGTATATTTTGATATGGTACAAATTAATGTCCAACAAAATAATAATTTTGATACTAATTTTATTTTTAATAAATATTGTAAACTTTTCAAAGATATAGTCTTGCCAATAAAGGATATTTCCGTACACATTAATGTAAAAAATAATTTTGCACCAAAATTTTATAGATTTAGACCTGCTCCCTTTGCTATTAGAAATTTAATTGAGGAAGAACTATTATTTTTATTGAATAATGATATTATTGAAAATATAGTGGATAGCCCAATAGCTTCACCGCTAGTATGCGTCCCTAAGAAAAACGGCAAAATTAGAATTTGCGCGGACTTTAAAAGAACCTTAAATCCATTTATCGAGGATTTAAAGTATCCGATACCGAACATCGATAATGTTTTACATTCATTTTTTGGTAAAAGTATATTTAGTAAAATTGATCTTTCAAGCGCATACCATCAGATACTTCTAGACGAGGAATCTCAAAAATTGACAGTTATTTCTACCCATAAAGGCCTTTTTAAATATAAAAGGCTGCCCTTCGGTATCAAGTCCGGAGCAACTATTTTCCAAAGAACTATGGACAATATTTTTTCCGGTCTTAAAAATGTAATAATATATTTAGACGATATTCTTGTAGCATCGTCTGATGTAAATGAGCATATTTCAGATATTGAAACAGTCATGAATAAATTATCGGATTTTAATTTTTCAATTAATAAAGAAAAATCTTTGTTTTTTGTTGATGAAATCGATTATTTGGGACATAAAATAAATAAAAATGGAATCTATCCCCTTGAGGATAAACTGGACAGTATAAAAAAATGTCCTAAACCGAGTAACATTTCAGAATTGAAATCTTTCTTGGGCATGTTGTCATTCTACAGTAAATTCGTTAGAAATTTATCCATACATGCAAATCCTTTATTCTCTCTATTGAAAAGAAGTTATAATTGGAATTGGAAAAATGAACATGATCAGGCTTTCGAAAAATGTAAAAATTTGATTAGTACAAAAACTTGTTTGACGCATTATTCGCAAGATTTACCTCTTTATGTTACTTGTGATGCATCAAATTATGGTATTGGAGGATATATTTCCCATATTGTAGACGGCACTGAGAAACCAATTACTTTTGTTTCAAGAACACTAAATGACACAGAAAAGAAATATTCCCAAATAGAAAAAGAAGGATTAGCAATATTCTTTACCTTAAACAGGCTAAAACAATTCCTTTACGGAAGAAAATTTATTATTAATACAGATCACAAACCATTACTAGCCATTTTTGGCGATAAAAATAATTTACCAGCCTTAGTGGCAAATAGATTACATAGATGGTCACTCTCAATATCAAATTTTAATTTTGAAATTAAGTATACTAAGGGAAGTGAAATACCTCTTGCAGATTTTCTTTCAAGATTTCCAAATCCTGAAAAAGGGGAGAAGGAAGAGGAAATGGGAGAAATATTATTAATAGAAAATTCGATATTAGATTACGTCTTGGTATCGTACAAAACCCAAGAAGATCCAACTCTTAGAAAACTATATAAGTTAGTCAAGTACGATAGGTATGATGTTGACTCAGAGGTAGATATAAAACCTTATAATAGAATTAAAAACGAGATAACAATAGTAAGAAATTGCCTGTTTTTCGGAAATAGAATGATCATCCCCGATTCCTTAAGAGAATATGTTTTGAAAATCATCCATGAAAATCATATTGGAGTAAATAAAATGAAAACTCTGGCCAGAAGTTCTGTCTATTGGCCGGGAATGGATGAGCAAATTGAGAAACTGTCTAAAAGCTGTAGCACTTGTATGGAAAACACATCAAAGCTGCCAAAACAGGAATTTACCGAGTGGACTCCACCAAACAAAGTTTGGAAGAGAATTCATCTTGACTATTTCTATTTTGCGGGAAAAACTTTTTTGATATTGGTGGATGCGCATTCTAATTGGATAGAATGTCAAATGGTTCCAAATACATCGGCGGGATTCTGCATAGACTTTTTGAGAGAATGTTTAGCGAGATATGGTATCCCGGAGGTGGCGGTAATGGATAATGGGCCCCCGTTTAGAAGTTATGAAATAAAGACATTTTTCGAAAGAAATGGCATACATGCGATGTTCAGCCCCGCTTACCATCCGGAGAGCAACGGACTAGCGGAAGTGTCTGTAAGAGAGATAAAAAAAACTATGAAAAGAATTATTTCGGAGGAAAGGGAATTGCCCCTTGAGTTTGCTTTGATTAAGGCTTTATATGCATATAGACTGAGTCCTTTGACTAGAACGGAGAAATCCCCGGCTGGAATATTTTTAAATCGCGAGATTAGAACGAAGATTTCCATGTTGAGCAAGAAATCAGTAAGAGTGGGGAGATTGAAAAATAAAAAACAGAACAATAGCTACAAAGTAAATGATAGAGTAAGATACAGATGGATGGAAAGAGGAAAACCGAAATGGATGTTTGGGATTGTAAAGAGAATAGTGGGAAGCAACAGCTGTATGATAGAAACTGATGGAATAGAAAGGAAAGTACACACTAACTATATGAGGAGAAGTATGGAGAGAAAGGATGTTTCGTCATCAGAAGAAGGAATAAGCTACCCAAGGCCTCAGACGTCAAGTCCCCTGACTCCTGCTACAATAGTAGCAGAATCTACACCTGGACCACCGACTGAATCTACACCTTCCCGGAGATATCCACTACGAGAGAGGAGACCACCGGATAGATATGTACCTTAATGAGTATTGCTATCTTAAAAAAGGGGGAGTTGATGTGGATGAACTTAAAAAAAATAATTAAATATGAGTGATTGAATATTAATTAATTTATTTTTCTATTGTTTTTTGACCAAGAAAAGGTAAATTCAATCTATCAAAAGATATGTAAATTTTGTTCGTTCAATTTTAATTTTAATTTTAGTTTTGCTTGAGTTGCATGTAAATAGTCTTAAGGAAGAAAAATAAACTTCTTTTTTTTTATAAGTGCAGACTTCTTCTGTTTGATATAAATTTCTAGAAAATTAATTAAACATCAAAATTAACACTATTACAATGGGAGACATAGGATAATGGGATGTGCATGTGTAGCTGTTTCTTTTATTTAACGACTTATGGATTAAAAACAGAGTGGTAGATAATACGGTGGCTAGACCTACCTATCTACAAATGTCTGCCACATAGCTGGAGCTGTGGTGTGGTGTGCAGCCGACCCTAGCCATTCCGTCAGTGTGATCGAGCCCCCGCTCTACGATCCCCCTCCTTCCTACGACGAGGCCATCAACTTCTTCATGGTCCCTCCACCCGCCTACAGTATCGTGGTGAAGGGTCCTCCCACCCATCACCGCCCCTCCAAGACCACCAAACTCAAGAGCGTCAAGGGGCCTGGCAAAGCGAGGCCTACAAACAGGAAAGACGCTCCTCCACCTCCACCAAAAGGCACAGAGCCTCCTCGCAGGGAACCTGCCACCAAGAACCATTGTTGCAACTGCCAAGGAGCATGTTCCTGTCCATCCTCAAGCTCCGTGACCGTCCTCCGGCCACCCATGGTCTCCAGACCACCCCCTATTGACTCCACACTACCACCTTCCTACACCCCATAACCAACATCGACGATTCAGGGTATTAGCAAGTCGATCTCATGGTCAGGTTTCCAAGACACAGCCTTCCTCCTCCCCCCTACCTGCCATATTCTCAGCTGTGATAACCCCCCTCGCCGTGATTGGCCAACAAGAGAAGGGTCATAGTGATAAATGCCGCGTAGGGAAATAGTTCTTTTGGTAGCTTTGATGAGAGAAAATCTCTCTCTATTCATTTCACTTTAATATATAAACACGTGTAGAATACTTTGAAAATTACGCTCCAAAATTTTATTAAGATTTTACAGGCATTTTTACAGCGATTATTCATATGTTTTCACTTTGGGTATATCATTTTTTCACATAGAACAACTTAAATCCAAAGCATTGTGAAAAAAAAAAAATTACTCCAAATATTTTTTTAAAAATCAATATATATTCAAACTGATATTTAATATTTTAAAAAACATTAAAGAAAAACATTATGCAGAAAATTTAGAATTATGATCACTGAAATGCAGTAAATACAAAAGAAGAATAAATTTTCAAATTTACTTTTAGTTAAATATTTGTTTTAGAGTTATTTAAATTGAATAGTTTTACAACTCACTATAAAATAACAGGTTTATTAAAAAAAAACTATAAACATTTCTATCAAAACGTAATATTTTTCAATCATAATTACTTTCATTTACGGTGTCACAAATCTCTAAATAATACATAATATATTTTAATATTTCCTTATAAAATATTTTCGCACCCTTTTTTATATATCTTTAAATAATATAATCTCTCTCCCTTCACAAATACTAAATTATTAATATTAATTTACTTATAATTTTCTCCTTCAATATATATACATATTTGAGCAATAAGCCATAACGAAAATATTTTAATGAATCTTTTGTTTAAGAAAAATTGCCCTAAAATATCATTTATACGCTTAATAATTAAGTAAATTTGTGTAGTAATTTAAGCAAGAAATATGGGAACTCAAGCTATATCTATTTAAGGTAAAATTATCAGGCTTCTAGGGAAAAATTTATTTTTAAAGAATTCAATTCATATCTCTAACGTTAATTCTTGAAAGCTAAAGATAAAAATTGAATTCTTTAAAAATAAACTGATCTCTGGAAGCGCTTGATAATTTCACTGATACAATGAATTATTTATTGAATCAAGTTATCTCTATTAATATAAGCGTTTTTTTATATCAGAAATATATTAAATATTTATAATTATGTATTTTTTAAATATATATTATAATTATTCTTTACATTTTTTTACGTCTACTCTATAATAGTATAGGGTTGTGATATACCACATACAATTATCAAAAAGTAAATCTTTATCATTTAAACATACGAAATAAATAGCGTAATTCTAATTTGATTATTAAAATGATTTTTTTTTTTCAATTTAGATTATTCTAGTATGCAAAACTATATTTTCAAACATTTAGTATAAGGCTGTGCCAAATACAAACGAATTTTTTTTTAAACAATTGAATTTTTATATGAAAAATTTATATTGAATCTTTAAATTTAATCAAACGATGTCATGAATGTATTTTTGAATTGTTATACCTGAAAAGACAAGAATTTTAGATTTTTGATGGTTATGAGCTTGTTGTAAAAAAACATCCATGATTTGTAAATAATCTGTTTTTTTCTAGTCAATTTAGTATTCTTTAAAAAAAATCTTTTTTAATTTGCCTACTATGTGGTTACCAATATTTCGTTGAAAGGAAACATGCCTTTGATTGAAATAATGGTTCCCTCATATATTTATTGTATAAATTGTACTTATAACTATGGACTTGTACATTTACATGTTTTAAATTACATTTTTACAGATATTTATTTGTAAAAAAAAAAATGTGCAAGCCTTTAAAACAATTTATTTTAAACGATTACCTGTAATTTACAGGTTATATATATGACCTTTTTTTTAACATTTTTTTTGTCATTATCTTTTTAATTGCACTGTTTTTGTAATCATTATATTTTAAATGACCAAAAATATCATTAAAATGTTCTTATACCTATTTTATAATATAAATATGTATTTATCAAAAAATAAAACTATATTTATTATTCTTTTTTTCCCTAGTTATTTTTACATTTACACTACAGCGTTACTAAACACAAGGTAATAAGACCAAATCCAAATAAATAAATAGTGTGTTAAAAAAGGTTCCACCGAGATTTGAACTCGGATCGCTGGATTCAGAGTCCAGAGTGCTAACCATTACACCATGGAACTACAAATGATAAGGCACAATTATTTGGATTTGGTCTTATTACCTTGGGTTTATAATCTATAATCCAAATTGTGCCTTATCATACAGCGTTACTGTTTAGATTTGAAAAACGTATGAAGGTAAAATATAAAGGTAAAAAAGGTTAACCATCAAAATTATTTACATACCTGTTATATTATGATGCATTAGCGCGCCATCTGTCTGTCCTCAAAGCTTATGTCCATAGTACATCTAAAATATCCATTCCAAGAGTCTAGCAACAGTATCGCTATAAAAGGAAGATCGAAAAATGCAATATAACAGCGGTATGGTAGATTAAACTGGCGAAACCGCTGGAAGGGTTTACCACTAATGAGCCAGGCCTTCCCATTAATTTTTCCATTGCAGTAAGGGCAGTAGAAATTGTTTAATTTTCATTAGAATCATACAGGTCTATATTAGTTTCGAATTTACATACCTGCTATATGTTGTAATGTGTGAGGCCGAAATCGTCGCAGTAGGCTCCTCATCCAACATGCAGTCATTGGGCCAGAATGGGAACTCAATAGCTTGAAGACAAAAGAAATCCATAGGCATAGGAGCATGGTTACCTTGGTTTAGGGGCTGCACCCAGGAAGGTGAGATAGGACTAAGGAACTGCTGGTCAATCAGGCAACATAGTGACCTAATTACATATGTGATTCCTGATTCTTCTCTGCTGCTACTGTGCTCTCTGCAGCTGCCTCCTATACAGCCGCTGCCTGTGGGCTCAGAAACAACCCAGCTTATATGCAAATGGTGACGTCAGAGAGAGCGAACTATGTTATCCAATCAAAGGCTGGAATGGCTGATATATTTACATCCAAGAAGGAAGTTATATGCCTTCTTCGTGGATTTCAAACAGGCCTTTGATACATCTTCACATTCTTCTTTGGAAAAAGTTAGCAGTTTATGGTTGAACGCCTGCTTCATCTGCCTCATAGAGTGTTATAAAAACGAAAGCAGGAGAATACCTATGTATATAATATTACTAGCCGAATGACCCCAGGCAACGCCCGGGTTTTACCCGATTAAATGTTTTATTAAAATACTATTCTTTACAATTATAAATTGGAGTCGTGGATGGCATTCTTTTGAAACGTCCCGCTTCAATCTTTGTGTGTTTTTAAAATACAAAAATAAAAATGTAAATTTTCACAACGATATTTGAAAATTGTATTATTTAGATTTTTTGTATGAATATATTTTAAATCTGATATATACATAAAATGATATGATAATGATAGCAAGTGATTTCTTGTTCCTACCCTGTCATTACGTCACTCAAGGTCACCGTCGCGCCACGTGGTGGCGCAGCAAACGGTAACAGAACGCATGACGCTAATAACTGTATATAGAATACTAGACGAATGGCCCGGGCAACGCCCAGGGTTTACCCGAGTGCGAATATATTCTAAAAACGTTGACTTGGGTGGTCGCTATTAACAGGGTGGTCTGTATAGACAGGTGGATGTATCACACAGCTGATAACAGGGTTGTCTAGAGTGGTCGCTATAGACAGGGTGGTCTGTATAGACAGGTTTATGAGAGAGGCACAAACTTACAGGTTGTTGACGCCGCAATCCCCAGAGAGAGTGTTTTTTGTTGCATCATGCTGTGACTCACACGACGACCCAAGGTCAACAGGGGTGGAGCAGCAAGCTTAAGTCTATCACCGGCTGGCGGCGCTGCTTGCGAGTTATATCTACAATTCTGCAAATAACTCTAAGGATATTCAAGATATTCGAGAAATTATTTTTCGAAAACCTTTCCGGGGATATACCTAATAATATCCCAGAATTTCATGGCGATTGGATGTATGGTTTTTGAATAACAGGGTTGTCTAGAGGGGGGCAGGGAGGCCACGTGTTCGCTGGCGGCCAATGGGCGCGCATTCTATCCGTGAGCTTCAGACAAACAGACAAACAAACAGACAGAATAAGGCAAATATATAAGTAGATCAATATATAGCTCTAGATGTTCATAATTTACGATATAACTTTGCAAATTCAAATTTCTTTTTGCATCTTTTATCACTCCTTTTCAGTATTTCTCGGGAGAATTTGTATATAAGACTAAATGTCTTAATAAAAGTAATGATTGATTGATATAATTAGAGCTTTTTTTTGTAGCCGACTAGATTGATTGATAAGCTGAAAGAAAGTAATATTTTTTGCTGCTTGAGCTTTTTTAGCAAATAGATACCATCGAAAGTAGATATAGATTGCTCATGCTTGCAAATTTGGAACAATATCTAAGCAATCCTCGAAAAGTGGTATTTAATTATAATAAATATGAATAGGTAGCTAAGAAACCATTTTTCTGAGTAAATATTGATAGATTGTAACATCATAGTTGAAACCTTTCTTGAATGAAGGGCTGGCTTCTTTGCCATTCTTTATTGAGAGGCGTTCACTTTAATTAGTGGTAATCAAACTTGCGGTTCTGGATCCTCCCAAATGGCCTAGAGAAATAGTCATATTTATATTTACTAGGATTTATTCCTCAATACCGTCATCTGGAAATTTACCTTCGCTTGGGATTCTTTCATAGTATTGGAGTTCGAAGATCATCTACTATGACTGGACTCGACACTCTTTAACTGCCCTCTCAAGAGTTTCTCTTAAGACCGTCCTTTGTAGGCTTTCTTTTGTTGAGAATACTCAACTTTCTTAGTACTTTCTTGGTGTTGTATTCCTAGGATCGCTTACTAGGGCTACACCCTAAACTCTTTAATTGCCCTCATTCTTCTTATTTCTTATCTCCACTCAATCATATTAGGGTACCAAGCTTGTAGATTTGAGATTTTTTATGGTGTTTTTGCTGGGGATGAGTAGAACTCATCAAAAGATGAGCCAATAAAGTCGAAGATGTGGGTTGAGGTTGCAGGTTGAGACCGGCACTTAGTACATAGTAGGAAACCTTGCAACTATTCTGCAAAGTCATTGTCTGTAGATGGCCAGACTTAAGTCTGGAAATCAAGGACTGCTGTTATTGTCCTTATTTCTTTTCCTCAACGACCGTCCTTTCAGAGCTACTTTTCGACAGAAATATGTCCTTGTTATCTAAAGACAGCACATTTAGATCGATAAACCTTGATATCAAATGGATGAGAGTATTTTCCTTTGAAAAAAAAACCGACATCTCTTGATAATATGCTTAGAGTTGATTTTTCTTCAATGTAAGTATTCACTTTCGGGAGCGGTTTCTTAATATATGAATCATTGATCCCAATTTAATCCAACTATTCACATTTTTAGCTGATTTCTTGATATTTACAGCTAAAATCTTTAGCACAATAGCATTTTCTTCCTTCATTTTTTTCTTAAGTGGAGTAACGCTTCAAAGTATTAATTCTTATTGACACGGTCTATTTATGTCATACAATTCAAGAACTGGAGACAACTGCATTATTTCTTAGCTATAATATCAAACGAATCATTAAATTTGTAGAAGAAATGTAATCTATTTTAACAACAATTGGATCCTATTTGGCACCATTAAACTTTTTAAAACTAAATATTTCTTTACATTCACTTTATTTAATCCCACACATTTCTAATAAAATAAACTATTTTAATAGCACATTACACAATCTTTATATAAACTCATGGACAAAACTTAAGGAAGTTGTTCCTTTTAACATGTATATTGGGATTCAGGCAATAACTCTGAAAGATACACTCATGGACAAAACTTAAGGAAGTTTCACCTTTTAGCATGTATATCGGGATTCAGACAATAACTCTGAAAGATATTTGATACAGTGAAGTTAATTTTATATATATATACATCTTTAAATCTTTCCCTTAATAGGAAAATCTGTCATATATACATAAGCCATCTTTTCAAATAGCGTTTTACTATTTTTTCCATAGAAGAAGGAACGCTTGTGCAGATATGATCACTTAAACATTTACATTTGCGCGCCATCTAATTGCATCGTGTTTTTCCGTAGAAAGTTTTCATGCCCAAAAGTTAGAGATATGAATTACAATTTTTATAAAAGAAACTTATCCCTGGAATCCTGATGATATTTCACCTTTAAAAAGCTGTGATAACATTTATTGAATTTTTCTTTTACTGATGAAACTCTTCCAACTATTCTTACTGGAATAGAAAAATATTGGGAGTTCCTGGCTCATCAGTGGTACGCTCTTCTTGCAGTTTAGTTAACCATTCTGCTACGATTTTGCATGCGTGCATCTACTATTGTTTTGGGATATGGCACTTGAAGGGAATTCTTGTTTAAGGCTTTAATGAATCTATAGACATAAGCTTAGAGGACAGCAGAAATATATAAGAATATTTGCATTGAACATTGCTATTCCGCAAATAATAAACAAAAGGTCAATTAGGCATAATATAAACATAATGCATTAGCACGCCACCTATATACATTGGTACCTCGACATACGAGCGCCCCAACATACGAGATTTTCGAGATACGAGCCGACGAGCAAGTGATTTTTTGCTTTTAGTTACGAGCGAAATTCGAGATACGGTTCGGTAGTGTTGAAGATATTAATCTGTGATTTTAAATGTTTCTTTTTGACCAGTACTTTTGTTTTGTTTTTGCTTTTCCTAAAATGTTTCTTTCTTCTTCTTCATTATTATTTGTTCTATAAGCAAAGCTTTGTTTTTTGAGACTTGAATAAACAAATTCAAGTTTATTATATTTTTGTGTGCTTTTAAAACTCATTTCCGGAACATTCTGAGAGGGAGGAAGAAACAAACCTCCTTGGACATGTTTTTTCTAAACGGCCTACAGGTGAAAGCGAGAAAAATGTAGCGAAAAAGGCAAAGACCAGTGAGGATATCTAATTTATTTCTTTACATTCTCTTTTTTGTTTTGTGCAATAAATATTTGATATTTATAAATACATTTTTATTATTTAAAACCACGTAACAAAAATAACTGGGGTTACATTTTGGAGGTTGGAACGGATTAATGGTAGTTCAATTGTTTTGTATGAGGAAATTTGCTTCGAGATATGAGTAATTCAAGATACGAGCAAGGTTGCGGAACGAATTAAACTCGTATGTCGAGGTACCACTGTATAGGCATTTCATAATTACACTTTTGGTTATTTGATGTTCCAGAGAGCTTGTTAATTTTTTTTCTGAATATTTTTTAGAATGATTTGTAGAACGAGGGGAATATTTAACTTTTAATACCTAGCATTTTGATTTTTTTGATTGAATTTTTGAAATATATTAATTAGACTCCGAGATAATATAATTATTAGCATCATATATAGCTGCACTGATTTTTCATGAAGACTGAAATTTACTATTTGAAAATTGTGTGTGAAGTCCCTTTATTTATTTTTTTTTTATTTGAACTCTTCTTTTTCAATTGAAAATTGAAATGTATTTAAGAATGATTTTGTTTTAAAATGTTTAAATGTTGAAATATGTTTTAACAGCTAACTTTCAAAAATTATGTCGCAATATTGTTATTCATAGATAAAAATAAATATGAACCCTATCATCTAATAGGCATGGTTTGTTTTTGTTTACAGGTCGTACATTTTCGGACCTTTACTTAAATGCCTTTTTCGGTTTCATTTCCATAATTCGTGTGCCAATGTTATCTTAAGTTTATTACTAATTTCTCTATAAGTCTTAACACTAAAACAATTAATAAATGTCAACAAAGGTCATTCGAAACTTATTAGCGGCGCAGAAATATAAACGCAACTTAGGACACAATTTAGCTATTAAAAGAAATATTTTTTCAGAAGGTTTAACACCTCCAAAAGATTTTACAAATGCGACATTACCAAAAAATGCGCGAGTTATTATTTGTGGAGGAGGTTTAAGTGGTTGCAGCGTTGCATATCATTTATCAAAAATTCATGGCTGGTCGGATATTGTCCTTTTGGAACAAGGAAGGTAAGTGCGACAAGATGTGTATGAAAAAGAATTGCCATTTCTTAAATAGATTGAACTTACATAATTAATACATTATCATATTAAAATTAATAAAGAATTGAGATAACACTAAACAGTTAGCTAGTTATATTAGCAGCCAAAGGTACCACTGATTGTATAACGTGCCATTGGTGAAAATATTCCCAATTTTAAAACTACCAAACCAATCCTAATCAAACCTATTGGATACACACAGAGGTACCTACACACCTTATAACCTTGGCTGCAAAAATGAGTATCTCCCCTACTGAACACTTTGGTAAATAGATCATTTGAAATGGTTATTCTATAATCGTGGGGGGTCGGTGGAAGGATGGTCTAAACCGATGATTTTTGACCGCTACTACCCAGGATCGAATTCCGCATTGGGCACTTTTTTTCTGATGTAAAAAAAAAAAGCTCTAATGGACCTTGATTCTTGCAAAAGTCCAACCCCACCACTGAATACAAGTAACCAAATGGGGATTTAACATACTTGCAAGTGCAAAAGTTGAACTGCTTCCTACATATGTAGACATGTGGTGCACTTACAGTAAAAGCTGTCACCAACTTCTACCCACAATGATCATCATGGCCTGTACCACGTGTACTAGGGATCAGCAAAAAAAAAAAATTATAATTGTTCCTCACCTACCCAAAAACCTCACCTACCACAATATCCATTTTGGTTGTCATATGAAGCATTTACAGTTTACAATAAAAGGAGGAGGGGGAGCAGTAACAAGCTCACTAAAAAACCTGGGTTCAGCTGGCCCAGCTGATAGTACCCTGTAAGGGCTCCAGGGATACAGGATGAGCAGTGTTTGTACTCCATGTTAGGAGCGGCTGCACATGGCGTCTGTTCCTCATGTCAGAGGCGGCCATTTCTTTTGGAGCTAAGTCAGCCTGTCACTGAGTAGTGCTCCCAGTCTTAATGACAAAGGCAGACACATTCTACTTCACCCAATCATGATGGTTGTCAAACAGACACCATCAAGGGTCACAGCTTGATATTCTAATATGATTGAGTGGAGATAAGGAAGAAGAAGAAGACAGTTTACAATGGCATCAAGACATTTCCTAGAAATGTATTTATCAAGAACATTCACTGGAACAGAATAGTTAAGACAAGAACTTGTATATATTGTTGCACCAGGTTGCTGCTCTTCAGCTTGATTCTCTCCTGTGCTGGGTCTTGTATCTTACCAGAGCGTGTTTCAACCATCCTACAAATTTATATAAGGGAATAATGAGATAACTCTACTTTAAGTAGCCTCCAGAATTATTTATTTATTTCTCACATCAAAGAGAGCAGTGAAGTCACACAGTGTACCTAAATACAAATGGTTATTTTATAATACATAAATCTGTTTATAATATATATATATATATATATTCTGTTTAATAAAATAAGTAAATATGAAATATAAATTTGAATTCAAAATATATGAAAAATAATATTACAAATTGATAAGGCGCATTCAGTACTTTTGTCTGAAGATGGTAACAATGCTGTTACCGAAACGCCACACACTATTTATTTATTTGGATTTGGTCTTATTACCTTGTTTAATATTACAAATTAAAATAAAATATGTGCATTAGCCATGATGCACACAATATTCCTGTAAGGAAGGATCTTTGGGAGAGACCACTGCTTATCATAAAACAGCTCGAGGAGCATGAACTCATGGAATTAGTGTAATCACAAGGGGATAAGAAACAACAACAAAATATTTCTTTAGTCAACACACACCATGGCAAACATATAATTTATAAAATTCCATCTCACATCTACATTCAACCTGTTTAATTGAAGGTCATTGGCAAACTAATCCCCTCTCTATATCAGGAAACAAGTTAAATCAGTAGTAAATTTAGTAGTAGTTTAGTTTATGTACATCTGAAAATCCTTTTTATTCCTTTTTTTTTTCTTTTCAATAACCCAATAAAGCCCCACTAGTGTTTGGTAACTTCTTCCACCAAGACCAATAATAGATTTTATATTTTATAATTTTATCAATAGTTTGGATTAGGCCTTATTTTCTTGTGGCTAGAATCTATAATTCTAATTGTGTTAAAATTACAAATATATTCTCACAATGAGTATCTTTTTTATTTAAAAAACGCTAGCTAAAAAGTAAGCCCGTTGAAGAGCGATTAACACTTGAAAGCTAGCATTTTTTAAATAAAAAAGATCCTCATTGTGAGAATATATTTGTAATTTTAATGCTTTTTTCACAATTTTATCATGAATTCTAATTGTGCTTTATCGTCAATAGATTTTGTTGACTTTGCTTAGATTTTTAAAGGTACTGATTCCAAGAATATTGATCAAACATTATTACCATAAGGTAATAAGACCAAATCCAAATAAATAAATAGTGTGTGACGTTTCAGTAACAGTGCTGTTACCGAAACATCACAAACTATTAATTTATTTGTATTAGGTCTTATTAATTAGTCGACTTGGAGCGTAGTTTAATGACTCTCTTTAACTCGCGAAGGAAAGGGTTCAATCCTGTACTAGTCACTCTGTCCAACCCCACCAGCGAGTGCAAGTAACCAAACAGGGCTCTGGCACATTTGTAAGTGCAAATGTTGAACTGCTTTTCACATGTATAGATATGTGGTGCACTTACAGTAAAAGCAGTCGCCTACTTCTACCCACCATGATTATAATGGTCTGTACCATGTGTACTAGGGATAAGCAAAAAAAAAAAGGTCTTTATACCTTGTGTATTTTTGAGAGACAAGTTTTTTTTTTCCTTATCCCTAGTACACGTGGTACAGGCCATGATAATCATGGTGGGTAGAAGTAGGCGACTGCTTTTACTATAAGTACACAACATTTCTACACATGTAAAAATCAGTTCGACTTTGCACTTACAAATGTGCCAAACCCCTGTTTGGTTACTTGCACTCTCTGGTGGGGTTGGACTTTTGCAAGAATCGGGGGCCATTGAAGCATTTTTTTTTTAAACAGAAAAAAGTGCCCAATGCGGGAATCGAACCCGGGTCGTAGCGGTCGAAAACCAATGGTTTAGACCATCCTTCCACACTGACCCCGAGAGACTAAGTGAATGTTGGGAGAAGATGGTGTCTCAACACTCCAGGTATAGGAAGGTACAAACAGGGATAAGACACAATTTGGATTATTCTATATACAGTTACGAGCGTCATTCCTCATCTCCTAATCAATCAACTCTGTCACTGTTTGCTTTTTTTTTTTGGAATGGCGCCCTCCTATTGGTTGGCTACGATCACGCCACCTTTGCCCCCCCCCATCATGCCTCCCCCACTCGCATTTTCGTTTTTGTAACTATTGTGTTGGAGTAGGTCGCTCCTTAAATAAATGCATATATTAGTTAATAACTAAATGGAATCCTCTCTTTCTTTTTCCCAGTATGAGATGCCTACGGAAGCCAACAGTACATAGACAGATAAAGCACATAGGCTATAGTTATTAACTAATATATGCATTTATTTAAGGTGCCAATTTATAATTGTAACAAATAGTATTTGAATAAAAACATTCAATCGGGTAAAACACGGGCATTGCCCGGGTCATTCGGCTAGTAGATTATAAACACAAGGTAATAAGACCAAATCCAAATAAATAAATAGTGTGTGACGTTTTGGTAACAACGCTGTTACAGAAACATCATACACTTTATTTGGATTTGGTCTTATTACCTTGTGTACTAACAGGGATGTAACCTCCGCGCTGTGATCCAGACTGGGTGGAGGCACCACGTGGTACGGAGCAGGACTGCTGGGTGCAGTGAAGAGTACGCCCACTGAGACAGCCATCTGTCAGGACAGCATCCGACTGTACCAGGAGCTAACAGCACAGGGACATGATCTCGGTGAGTTTAGTCCACTTATCTCTTGTCACTTTGAAATTCTAAAAAAAAAGTTTTTGACCAATGACCAAGATATTTCCATGTTATCTACAATAATTTTAAGTTACATTTTAAATTTGAGTCAAAAGGCGATCCATTAAATAAGTTTACGTAAAAAAGATAAAGCACAATTTAGATTATAAACACAAGGTAATAAGACCAAATCCAAATAAATAAATAGTTATGTGACATTTCGGTAACAGAGTTGTTACCATCTACAGACAAAAGTACTGAATGAGAAATTTTCTGAAAAAAACTATCTAAAGCTATCTTGTTTACACACTTGATAACAGTAACCATTTAAAACATGCTGTGGTCAAATTTCTCATTCAGTATGATAAAGCAATATTTGGATTATAGATTATAATACAAGAAAATAAGACCTAATCTAAATTAGGGCTTATTTTCTTGTATTTTCATTCAGTACTTTTGTCTGAAGATGGTAACAACGCTGTTACCGAAACGTCACACACTATCTATTTATTTTGGATTTGGTGTTTCTTAACACAATCCAGTATTTCCAGTAGCTGTGGGTGTGCTCCAGGATGGAAACAGTGTGGCAGCCTGTCTCTGGCTCGGACAAAGAACCGGATGATGTACCTCAAGCGGCTTGCAGCTACTGCTAAGTGAGTCCAATACAACATGTTGTACAATCTGGATTATAAACACAACACCAAATCTCCAAATAAATAAATGGTGTGTGATGTTTTGGTCACATTATTTATATACAGTTAAACCTGTCTATAGCGCCCTTTCTTGGGACTCATAGAGAGGGGGTGCTATAGACAGGTCACTTTTAATGTAAAATGTTTACATTTTAATGTTTAAAATCGGGCGCTATAGAAAGGAAGGTGCTATTTAGAGGGGGCGCTATAGACAGGTTTAACTGTATTCTGTCTTGTTACCTTGTGTATCATCTACCTATTATTTCTCTCTCTTCAGAAAAACTTCTCTCATAAACAGCGGAGTGAACACTTCTCTGGGTGATGGATTCCTTTATGATATAAGTCAACCTCCGATTAGAGACCACCTCCAAGAGATTCCAAGTTTTAATCAGTCTCTCACGGGAGGTTCTACTGTATTCCTGCAGGGAATTACTAAACACACACAGAAGTGTTTTTTTTTTTGTTCCAAATATTGCTGAACACCCATGAGAAATACTCCAGAGATATCAGGCCATAGATACCAGGTATTACCCCACACCTGGATGAAGTGTTTATCCACATGCCTCAGACACTATTTATACACCACAGGACAACCATATTTGCATAGTTTAATACTTGAATGTATATTTAGGATACCACAGAGAGGAAGTACAACTTGTAGGTGTGAGCTCCCATATGTAAATGGGACAATATGTAAATAAAGCACAGCATGGCCTGCAGATTGTAATGTCAAATGTGGGGTTCCAGCTCCCAGAACATCCCCTGCAAGCTCCTCACTCCAGCGGAGCTAGAGAACTACTGCTCCCAGCTCCACCTGGATGATCTGGAAGTGGGTGAGATGGGGCTAGCCCCACCCTAGGTCTCTACATGAAAGTGATCTAGCAAAGATATAAGTATTTCTCAGTCCAGGGGTGATATGGTCAAATATGAGGTAACAAGGACAAATATAATTGGTTACAATACTATTAGTATTTAGTATATTTAGTAAATATGCAGGGTATATAAGAAAACTAATATCCAATACAATAGTAGTCTGAAGATTAATTTGGTAAAACCACTAAGGGGGTTCACCACTGATTAGCCAAGCCTTCTCATCCAATAACATTGCAGTAAGGTCTGTAGAGATATTATTTGATGATATATGTAAAAAAGAAACACAAGGTAATAAGACTAAATTCAATCGTATCTAATCCTTATCGCAAAAAGAAACACATTGCCAAAAAATAATTTTTATAAATTTTATTAATAAATGGTAATTGAATTTATAAAAACAATACTCACAAGGTAATAAGACCAAATCCAAAGAATTAAATACTGTCATGTAGGAAAATGGAGGAAGATAAACATAAGGAGGCATTTTGATCAAAATAATCACCAACTTATTCACGTGAATTAAAAAAAACTAGAAAGGCAATGTGACAATTTTTCAGAGTTACAAAAAATGTAAAATAATCACCTGTTGATGAATGATAATGCACAATTTGTATTATAGATTATAAACACAAAGGTAATAAGACCAAATCCAAATAAATAAATAGTGTGTGAGATTTCGGTAACAGCGTTGTTACCATCTTTAGACAAAAGTACTGATTGATTCAGTTTTTGATTCAGATTAAGTACTTTTGTCTGAAGATGGTAACAACGCTGTTACAGAAACATCACACATTATTTATGTATTTGGATTTGGTCTTATTACCTTGTGTTTATAATCTATTGATGAAATAAAACATATTATCACAACACACTTAAATACCTCCCATTCTTCCTTTTTCAGGAAGCTTCAAGGACCAGCTTTTTTGGTGGGTCATTAGCCTGAAACCATGGTCTCTAGGTGGACACTTCTCAGTTTGCCAAAGCTGGTGTTGTGGCTTTGTCACCAACCCGAAGCCGCTAGTTGCGGGCTACAGTCAATAGATGGCGTCTTATTTTGATGTTTGATGGGAGAGGTGCCCTATGCTTTTATAGATAAATTTCCTCCCGGCAAAACTTCCATCAATAAAAGAATTTTAGTCTAGAGAGGTTCCACAGTAAAACTCGACATATTTATAAATTATGGATACCATAGAACCTCCATGAGAGAGGACACTCTTGCTAGTGGATAGCTCTCTATAAATGACAGTTTTCATGGCCAAAATTATCATTTTATTTAGAAACTCTCTTGTAAGAGGACACTTCTGCAACTAGGTCCGTTATAAAGAGATAGTTGTACAGTAGCAGGAATATTGTACACAGGAATGTAACAGGTGGTGTTGTCCAGGGAGGACTGTGGGTTGAGGCGGACGGTGTAGGGGACCAACTGTCTACTTGTCTGGTCCTGGCAGCTGAGGCCCACAGACATGGTGAGTCATGTTGTAGTACTTGTGTATGTTGTAGTACTCTGACTTTTATCACTTGTACTCTAACTTGTATGTTATAGTACTCTAACACTTGTATCACTGTAGCTTCTATGTGTATCACAGAATTCAGGAAAAGTGATGTTTTAAAAGAGAGAATTATAAGAAAAAGTGTGTTTGTATGTGTTGTATAAGTGTGTGCATTTTGTATATGTGGGTGTTTTGATTTTGTGTTGTGTATGTGTGTGTTTTTTAGTTTGTGTATGTTTTGTATGTATGTGTTTTGAATTTGTGTATAGTGAGTTTTGTATGTATGTGTTTTGAATTTGTGTATGGTGTGTGCGTGTGTATGTGCATTGTGAGTTCGCCTGTTGTTGTGTATGTGTTGTGTGTGTAACATTTTTCAATGATATATTTACAAGCCAGTTGGTAAGGTACAATTTGGATTATTCTATATACAGTTACGAGCGTCATGCGTCATCTCCTAATCAACAATCAGTCATCAGTTTTCATCTCTGTCACCGTTAGCTTTTTTTTTTGGAATGGCGCCCTCCTATTGGTTGGCTACGGTCACGCCATCTTTGCCCCCCCCACCCCTCCCCCCCCCCATCATGCCCCCCCCACTCGCTATTTTGTCTTTGTAACTATTGTGTTGGAGCGGGTCGCTCCCTAAATAATAACCAACCCTAGATAATAACCAAATGGAATCCTCTCTTTCTTTTTCCCAGTAAGAGACGCCTACGGAAGCCAACAGTACATAGACAGATAAAGCACATAGGCTATAGTTATTAACTAACATATGCAATTATTTAAGGCGCCAATTTATAATTGTAACAAATAGTATTTGAATCAAAACATTCAATCGGGTAAAACACGGGCGTTGCCCGGGTCTTTCGGCTAGTAGATTATAAACACAAGGTAATAAGACCAAATCCAAATAAATAAATAGTTTGTGACGTTTCGGGAACAGCGTTGTTACCATCTTCAGACAAAAGTACTGAATGAGAAATTTTACCACAGCATGGTTTAAATAGTTACTGCTATCAAGTGTGTAATTCTTCTTCTTATCTGCTATCTTGTTTACACACCTGATAACAGTAACTATTTAAACCATGCTGTGGTGATATTTCTCATTCAGTATTTTTGTCTGAAGATGGTAACAACGCTGTTACCGAAACATCACACACTATTTATTTGGATTTGGTCTTATTATTTTGTGTTTACAGGTTAAGGAATATTTTGATAAAGTACAATTTAGGTAATAGATAAGAATCTTGAGAACTAATTCAGTATTCTCTATACAGCAATGTTTCCATCATTGTCTTACCATCTTCAAGATAGAGGGAATACATTTGGCCAGTGGAAGGAATGTTTGTGACGATAAGAAAGAAGGTTTTGAATCAATGTTCTGCCACATGTGGTACAAAAATGCTCATTGGAGTAAGCCAATTTAGATCATTCTTAACATAATGTTAATGGGGAATAAGACCAAATCCAAATAAATAAATAGTGTGTGACGTTTCGGTAACAGCGTTGTTACCATCTTCAGACAAAAGTACTGAATGAGAAATTTTACCACAGCATGTTTTTAAATAGTTACTGTTATCAAGTGTGTAAACAAGATAACAGATAAGAAGAAGAATCTATAATCCACATTGTGCCTTATCAATAATGTTAATAGGGAATGAACCTTTCAAAAATGTTTCAATTAGCCTAGCCAACATCACTACTGTAAAGAGATATATGATAAGGTACAATTTGAATTATAGATTAGAAACACAAGGCTATATGACCAAATCTAAATACATACATAGTGTGTGATGTTCTTGTTTATACACTTTTTTTTTTGCATATCCCTAGTACACGTGGCACAGGCCATGATAATCATGGTGGGTAGAAGGCGACTGCTTTCACTGTAAGTGCACCACATGTCTACACATGTGAAAAGCAGTTCGACTTTGCACTTACAAATGTGTCAGAGCCCCGTTTGGTTACTTGCACTCGCTGGTGGGGTTAGACTTTTGCAAGAATCGGGGGCCATTGGAGCATTTTTTTAAAACATAAAAAGTGCCCAATGCGGGAATCGAACCCAGGTCGTAGCGGTCGAAAACCAACGGTTTAGACCATCCTTCCACCGACCCCCTGTTTATACACTTGATAACAGTAACTATATTTAAAAGCATGCTGTGATATTTTTTGCCATTCTGTCTTTTGTCTGAGGATGGTAACAACAGTGCTACTGATACAAGGTAATAAGACCAAATCCAAATAAATAAATTCAGTACTTTTGTTTGAAGATGTTAACAATGCTGTCCCCGAAATGTCACACATTATTTATTTATTTGGATTTGGTTTTATTACCTTGTAGTGACTTTCACCAAAGTGTGCCTGGATCATGGTGCCATGATCAACGAAAGCTGCACCCCATCACCCCATTCCATGAGAACAACTTGAGGAGCATGGACTAATGGAATTTGTGTAATCTTTACACAAGGGGATAAGAAACAACACAACAACAACACCTTGTAGTAAAGAGATGTAGTAAATAAGCCGGCAGATAAGCGAATGTATGTAAAGCTCAGATATACACACGTGTGTTCTAGGGGTGGCCATCATAGAGAACTGTTCCGTGGAGCAGGTGCTGACAGACGCCAGGTCTGGAGTCAGCCAAGTGATGACCAGCAGAGGACCTGTCAACTGCGAGTACTTTGTCAACTGCAGCGGCTATGTGAGTGGCTGCAGGTTTACCAGGTGTCACCAGAGAGTCACCAGGGATGTGACAGAGCTCCAGGAATGTGGGCCGACTCAGCAACCCTCAGGTCAATGTCCCGGTCTACCCCTGTGAACAGTACTACCTCCACACCATGCCTGTAGATGACATGGACCCTGACATGCCAGGTACCTGCTCACACTGAACTTCTTACATCCCACAAGGTCGGGGGGTCGGTGGAAGGCTGGTTAAACCGTTTGGTTTTCGACCACTATGACCCGGGTTCGATTCCCACATTGGACACTTTTTTTCTGTTAGAAAAAAAGAAAAGAATGCTCCAATGGCCCCCGATTCTTGCAAAAGTCCAACCCCACCAGCGAGTGGTAGTAACTAAACGGGGCTCTGGCACATTTGAAGTGCAAAGTCGAACTGCTCTCACATGTGTAGACATGTGGTGCCCTTACAGTAAAAAGCAGTCGCTAACTACCCACCATGATTCTCATGGCCTGTACCACGTGTGGTACTAGGGATAAGCAAAAAAAAATATATCCCACAAGGTAATAAGACCAAATCCAAATAAATAAATAGTGTGTGATGTTTCAGTAACAATATATTTTCTAAATTATTATCCCTAGTACACGTGGTAAAAGTAATGATAATCATGGTAGGTAGAGGTTGGTGACTACCTTTACTGTAAATGCACCATTGGAGCATTTTTTTTTTTCAATTAGAAAAATTGCCCAATGTCGATCCTGGGTTGTGGTGGTCAAAAACCAATGGTTTAGATCATCCTTCCATCGACTCCTTGGTAACAACGTTGTTACCAAAATGTCACACACTATTTATTTATTGGATTTGGTCTTATTACCTTGTGTTTATAATCTACTAGTCGAATGACCCGGGCAACGCCCGGGGTTTACCCGATTAAATGCTTTTAATCAAATACTATTCGTTACAATTATAAATTGGCGCTGTGGATGTCATTCTTGTATAATATATAAATGAGTTTTAAAAATTGTAAAAAAAAAAAAATGCATCGGCCGGGAATCGAACCCGGGGCGCCCGCCACTATAATATATAAATGAGTTTTGAAAATTGTAAAAAAAAAAAAAATGCATCGGCCGTGAATCGAACCCAGGGCGTCCGGGTGGCAGGCGAGCATTCTACCACTGAACCAAAAGCAAACGGTGACAGAATTAAGAACGCATGACGCTGATAACTGTATATATTAATAATCCAAATTGTGCATTATCATCTTTGGTCCCCAAAGTGGACAGTACTGACTCCCAGTGGGGTCTAATGAAACCTAGTGCTCGTGAGTAAAGTCTTTGAGGGGTTACAAAATATTACTTTGCAAAGTAGACAATGGCTTAAACAAAGTTAGAAACCTATGATTTATCTACATAAATAAAAGGATGATACAATTGGGAATATAGATTAGAAACTAAAGGTAACAAGGCCAAATCTCCAAATTATTGAAATGTTTGTGACTTTTCAGTACTTTTATCTGATGATGGTAACAATGCTGTTATTGAAACATCACAAACATTTCAATAATTTGGATTTGGTCTTGTCATTCTTTTTTTTTTTTTGTGATTTAAAAGTCTTTCTGCATTCTTTGCCTGATTCCATTAACCCCCTAAATATTTTTTAGGACCACCATTTAAAACCTCCAGAGAAATTCTCTATTGCCCATCTCGATGACTAAAGCAAATCTCATTCACTACCAGATTGTATATACCAATGAAATAACTTATGGTCAAAATCAACTAATTTCTAACAGATATAACACCTTTAATGAACTTACTATTGATGCATTCCAGCGGTATTTTGTCCAATCTACATTGATATAAGAAGCTTTTTTTAATTGAAATTATCAGAACTTTCAATTCTGACCAATAAACACAAGGTAATAAGACCAAATCCAAATAAATAAATAGTGTGTGATGTTTCGGTAACAGCATTGTTACCATCTTCAGACAAAAGTACTGAATTTTCTCTGAAGATGGTAACAATGCTGTTACCGAAACGTCACATACTATTTATTTATTTGGATTTGGTCTTATTACCTTGTGTTTGTAATCTATAATCCAAATTGTGCCTTATCAATTCTGACCAATAAAAATATCAAGAAAACTACATTTAGCATTATAAACATAAGTTAATAAGACCAAATCTAAATACATAAATAATGTATGACATTTCTGTAACAGCGTTATTACCAAAACCTCACGCACTATTTATTTATTTGGTCTTATTATCTTGTGTTAATGATCTATAATCCAAATTGTGCCTTATCATTATCATGCCTTATCATTATAAAGATAGGACCTGAGTGCAGTGATCTACGACCACGACGGCCACATCTACATCCGAGAGTACCAAGGCAGATACCTGGCTGGGGGCTACGAGCCAATCTCCAAGCCTGTGGACCCAGAACAACTGCCCAAGAACACTCAGCCTATTCCAGAGGACTGGGACCAGTTCTGTGAGTCCATTTTTTTCTCCTTTCTTTCTTGTTTGAAAGTTGATCAGCCCTCTGTTCCATACTTTCTTGTGTGCAGACTGTGAACTTTGCATGTATTGACAAAATGTCAATAAAATTATGTTAATTGTCACACATTGTCCTACTTTCATGTTCACAGGGCTCTGGTGGCCGTCTCTACTGACATATATACACACCATTAATGGAAGATATATCAACAATAAAAGTATTGTTGCCTCTAGTCTTAGCTGTGGCAACTAAGTTGTTGCCTCTAGCTTTGGCAACTCCATTATTGCCTCTAGTTTGTTAACTCCATTGTTGCCTTTAGCTTTGATAACTCCTTTGTTCCATATTGTTGTCTTTCTAGTTTTGGTAACTTCATTGTTGCCCCTATAGCTTTGGTAACTCCATTGTTGCCTATAGTTTTGGCAACTCCATTGTTGTCTTTCTAGTTTTGGTAACTCCATTGTTGTCCCTAGCTTTGTTACCTCCATTGTTGCCTCTAGCTTTGTTAACTCCATTGTTGCCTTTAGCTCTGTTAACTCCATTGTTGCCTCTAGCTTTGTTAACTCCATTGTTGCCTCTAGCTTTGGCAATTACATTTTTGTCCTTCAAGTTTTGTTAACTCCATTGTTGCCTCTATCTTTGTTAACTCCATTGTTGCCTCTAGGTTTAGGAGCCCAATTGCAGTAGAACCTCTATGAGAATACATTCACACACACACACACACACAAAGCCTTTATTAAGACGTTAGTCTTATACAGATTCTCCGTACAAGGTGCAATAACAGGAAAAGAGCAGCACAGGAAACCATTAGTTCCGCAACTATATACAATTATTAGTAATTAGGAAAAGTAAGATTTAATATGAAAGGTCGACGCCATCGCCCCAAGTCTTCAATTTCATAAGCGCGGAGCAGAAATAGGGACTAAGTTATTTATTTCGCCATAAATATAGCATCCAGACACAAAAAGAAGGTCTACTCCAGCACAGCCATCCATTATGAGAATACATTCTTACTAGATGACATCTCTCTACAAATTGCCAAAATTATCATTTTTACTAAAAAGCATCTCTCCAGTAAGAGAACATCTTTCCCTTAAAGGAAACCTAGGCTGCTCTGCCAAAGAGATCTCATATGGAGAGGTTCTATTGTATCGTCTGTAGCCTTGGTAGCACTACTGTTGATTATAGCTCTTTGGAGTCGAACTGCTTTTCACATGTGTAGACATGTGGTGCACTTACAGTAAAAGCAGTCGCCTACTTCTACCCACCATGATTATCATGGCCTGTACCACATGTACTGGGGATAAGCAAAAAAAAAAGTTATTTGGACAACATTGTCTCCAGTTCTGGGAAACCATCCTCTAGGTAGCTACAGGAGGGAAGTCAATCAGACATCTATGTAAACAGTAGATTACAGGGAGTGATCCCGGCATGTGTTCCACCGGACTCACAGCTGTGGGGTCCAGACATCCTGCTCCAGCAGATCCTCCACAGGATCCCCTCCATGGAGGAAGTCCAGGTAGACAGACTCTGGTGCCGGCCCAAAGGTTTTACCCCAGACTGCAAGTGGATCATTGGACAAGCCCCAGAGGTGAGTTGGCTCAGTTGAGAATGCTTAGATTTAGCTCTTTCTCTCAGGAATCTCAGTAAATACAAATACTGTAGGTTCAATACAAATAGATGTGTAATTCGGCAATGCATTTTTCTTTTTTATGTATATATACATATATTATAAAATATTATCTCTAAAGACCTTACCGCAATGATAAAATGAATGAGAAGGCTTACCTCATCTAATATTTTCTATCATCACAGCAAAGTAGTTTTAATGATTAATAATAAGAAGTGCCAAAAATGTGTGAAATTTATTTGATGTTGTTGCAAAGATTACACAGATTTCATGCGTCCATGCTCCTCGAGCTTGATCTCATTGAATGGAGAGTAGGGCAACAGGTTTCATTGATCACATGACACACTATGGAGAATTTGATAGATTTTTATTTATTTATTTATTATCATTTACAAAGCACGCGATATCCGTCTTGGATATTTGCATGCATACACAAGTTTGGGAGCTTATTTACAGTAATTATTAATATGATTTTAGTTATTATAATAGAAATTATTAACATATTTGTCAGTTAGTTAACGATTTAATTACCCTATAATGAATATTAGTGAACATCACAGATAAGAACAGAAATTTAGAGCTATTTACAGCATATATCTATATATCAGTTATTACAGCCCAGGCTATCTATTACTAAAAAACATTCTACAAAATCTATTAAAATTTATATACATATATCTATTATTAACTATTTGATTTAGACAGTTTATATTTATTTGATTTTTGACTCTCAAGTCCTCTACAATATGATAAGGCACAATTTGGATTACCATCTTCAGACAAAAGTACTGAATTCAATACTTTTGTCTTAAGATGGTAACAACGCTGTTACGGAAACGTCACACACTATTTATTTATTTGGATTTGGTCTTATTACCTTGTGTTTTGTGCCTGATATGTTTACCACTCAGCCTGATGTGGTTCCAGGTAGAAAGGTACTTTGTGGCTGCCGGACTGATGTCCAAGGGCCTGGAGTGTGCCGGTGGAGTGGGCAAGTTGACTGCGGACTGGATCGTCAACGGGGAGGTGGACATGGATGTCCTCAACCTGGACATCCGCAGGTTCCTTAGCCAGCACAACAACCACCTCTTCCTGCGCGACCGCATACGCGAAGCTCCAGGTATCCATCCTTATTTGAGCATCTTTATACTTTAAAACAAACACAAGGTAATAAGACCAAATCCAAATAAATAAATAGTGTGTGTTCGGTACACTTTTTGAATGGTACACTATGACAGGTTCGTTTGGTATTGAAAGAATGATTCAATTAATCATCCTTGATATTTTAAATTTTATTCAGGATAAATATAGATATAAATATTATGTTACAAATTAATTTTAGTAATTAAAGAAGTTAAAAAATGTTCGATTGAAAAGGATGGATTGGGAAGGAAGTCAGTCCGTGTTGGCCGTCAGAATTCGAAGGGCCCACGCCCGTGCTTCCCACGTGACCGCCGCCGCCGCGCATGCGCGCCGACCGTGACGTCGCCACCGTCCCTCGGCGGTGGTGTTGGTTGAAAACTGTTCTTCTCTTCGTCGCGCGGGCGTGCCTTTCACTAACATTCCTCCCACCAATTTAATTGATAAATTAAATTCTAATACTATATTTTCTTGGCTATAGTAGAGGCCAATCTAAATTTGTTTTGTTTCTAATGGAAAAAGTCGCTGTACTGGACGAAGAAAAACTCCCGATGATGTCTTCACTCTTGCGACTCGAACTTGTCCATCGGCCCCAGGTAGCACCTCCTCCACTTTTCCCAATGGCCATGAAATCCTTCTCCCCCTATTTTTTTTCTTTTTCTGTTGAAGGGTGTGACGACTGCCTTTCTCAGTTCACTATTGACTTCTTCGATTGACTCCTTTTCTGCAGACTGTGTCCAAAATTGTTCTTCTTTCTTAAGCCTAACTGGTCTCTCCCACCATCTAGTAGTAATCAATTGCGAGATTGAAGCTCCACGTGAGGGGATGTCTGCAGGATTTTCTTTACCAGGAACGTGCCTCCAATCAGTTATGCTTGAATTTTGTCGAATCTTCTTTACTCTTCCTGCGACAAACACTGACCAGTTCATATCACGTTTAATCCCTGCTAAAGCAGTAGTAGATTCAAGTTTCTTCTCCGAAATTAGCTTGTAATTAGGGAGTGGTGGGTGTTCTCCTATCCAAGGTAAATTGACAGAATATCGACCATCTTCATTCTGTTTCACTGTTTGGTTGAAATGTTCCAACGCTGCAACTGACAACTCTTCTTTGCTCTTTTCCTTCATGGGTTCCATGATACTGATAACATCTAATCTCCGAAGATCTTGTATTGTTGCATCACGGACTAAGCATGACAGAACTGATGATTGAGATTTAGTTGTTTGAACATTTCCCAAAACCTTTCCACTAACAGTCCAGCCCAGCTTCGTTTCGAGAGCGACGGGACCAGATTCCAATTCTATTTTCTTTCCTGTTAGTAGCTTGGCGTATACGTCTGCTCCTAGTAGTAGTTCAATCTCCGTGTTCGACCTATAGACATCCAAGTCAATTCCCTTTGATCGAAGTTCCGTCATCCATTCAGTAGGTTGAGCGGAAGGCATTGCACTACAAATCGTTGAGCAGTCTTGTACTTCAAAATTGCAGTTGTACTTGGAGTCCACATCAGAAATGTAGATTCGATACCGCTTGTGCTGCTGTGGTCTCGATTTCACTCCACCAAATAGTAAGTGTACAACTTCCTTTTTCCCGAGCAGGGTGAGTCCAACTTCGGAAGCAGTTTGTTCCAATACATATGAGTTCTGGGATCCACTATCTAACATTGCTCGAACAACTTTTGATTTATTTTCGCCATTAATCTTTACCATGATTGTTTGAAGTAAGACATCTTGGCACCGAACTCGATTCGACATGTCCACGGATGCATCTATGTTCTTACTTTTCTCTTCAATCCCATCAGATTTTTGGCTGCCTTTTGAAACTGGACATAAGATTGCCCAGTGTTTTTTACTACAGATGACACATTTCACTACGTTTCTGCAATACTTGGAAATGTGTCCGGGCATCAAGCAAGAATAACAACACTGTTTCTCTTGAATTATTTTCCTTCTTTCTTCAAGAGACATTGACATGGCTTTACAGCATTGTTCACTCAAATGTTTTCCATCACAAAATACACATTTATAAGCGTTATTTGACTTCCCATCAGCAACTACCAGACTTGCAGCGGTGGCGACAGATGTCTTCGGCTTGGGCGGCTTATCTCGATTAAATTGTGATGGATACGAACTCGAAAACGGTTGACGAGCCAAACGCATTCTTTCACTTCCCTCAACTTCGTGTTTTAGGAATTCCATAAGCTTCTCCAGGAGGACTTCACTTGATTTATGCTTTCCATCTTCATCAGGCTTGTGATGATGACGAGTCCTTTCCCACGCGACGAAGAGATCTTCAGGTAAAGCTGATTCCACCATGGGGTACAGAATAGCAGCGCATTTATCTGTTGTGACTCCTAAAGATCCCAACGCTCGTAGTTGTGATGATAACCGAACGTATACAGTCGAAAAAGATGTCGTGTTCCTTCCATGAGCATTTTCCAAAATGATAGCAATCAAATCCCTTACGTACACTTCCACCAACATGTCTTCACGGCCAAAACGTTCCTTAAGAGTGCTGATGGCAAGTGGATAATTTGCCGCTGAGTTTGGAAAGGATGAAACTATTTCCTCCGACACCGATCCCTTTATCATGCAATTTTGTAGGTATTGGAACTTGACACAGGCCGAAATGGAGTCATCATCGTGGACGCTTTGAAAGGCTGACCAGAACTGCAGCCACTCCCGTGCTTCTCCTCCAAATTTCGGTAGTTCCAACTTCGGAAGTCGATGAAGATTTGACTTTCCTTCGTTCCCCCCGGAAACTATTGATTCTCGGTCTACTGTTGGTTTTGCTAGTAATTGTTCCATTTTTTGCAAAACGCCTTCAGACCTTCCAAATAGATTCGCTTGAACGATATCGACATCTTCAATTTCTTCATCTTCTCTATCCTCCTTTATCAGTTGTTCGATGAGACAATCACTGGCAATTAAGAACCTGTCTTTACATCTGAGGAGCTTTGGTCGTAGAGACATCAACATTTCTAGGCTTGGTTCTTGCTTTCCAAGTTCGCCATCTGCTTCTGCAATAACACTTTCCAAAGTCCTCTTTTTCGTCTCACAAGCTTTCTTGAGTTTGTCCATCTTAAATCCTTGGCAGGGCTCGCCACAATGTTCGGTACACTTTTTGAATGGTACACTATGACAGGTTCGTTTGGTATTGAAAGAATGATTCAATTAATCATCCTTGATATTTTAAATTTTATTCAGGATAAATATAGATATAAATATTATGTTACAAATTAATTTTAGTAATTAAAGAAGTTAAAAAATGTTCGATTGAAAAGGATGGATTGGGAAGGAAGTCAGTCCGTGTTGGCCGTCAGAATTCGAAGGGCCCACGCCCGTGCTTCCCACGTGACCGCCGCCGCCGCGCATGCGCGCCGACCGTGACGTCGCCACCGTCCCTCGGCGGTGGTGTTGGTTGAAAACTGTTCTTCTCTTCGTCGCGCGGGCGTGCCTTTCACTAACAGTGTGTGAATTTTTTGGTAACAACACTGTTACCGAAACATCACACGCTATTTATTTATTTGGATTTGGTCTTATTACCTTGTGTTTATAATCTATAACCCAAAATTGTGCCTTATCATACTTTAAAGCAAGAATGAGATACTCAATTGTGTACTAAGAATCATGCAGGGGAGTGATTGGCTGCAAAAGGTGAACATTAAAGTACAGTAGAGGCCCCCATGTGTGTCTTATAAAGCCTTGTAAAATCAAAACTAAAATTTCCATTGTAAAACCTTCTATAAGGAGTCTCCCATGAATGACAATTTGTTTGATTTGCATCTGGGATTTGTTACAACTTGCTACAAGGTAATAAGACCAAATCCAAATAAATAGTGGGTGATGTTTCAGTAACAGCATTGTTACCATCATTATGTAAGACCAAATCCAAATAAATAAATAGTGTGTGATGTTTTTTTAATAGTATTGTTACCATCATCATGTAAGACCAAATCCAAATAAATAAATAGTGTGTGATGTTTTTATAATAGTGTTGTTACCATCATAAATAAGACCAAATACAAATAAATAAATGATGGGTGACATTTCACGGTAACAGTATTGTTACCATCATTATGTCGCACACTATTTCTTTATTTGGATTTGGTCTTATTTATGATGGTAACAACACTATTACAAAAACTTCACACACTATTTATTTATCTGGATCTGATCTTATTTATGATGATGGTCTTATTACCTTGTGTTTATACTCTATGATCCAAATTGTACCTAATCATCACAACATGTTGTGGCAGGGTTCCACTACAACTTCCACTATCCATTCTCAGAGTTCAGCACCGGCCGCTGTCTACGAATGTCCCCGCTCTATCCACGGCTCTACGCCAAGGGAGCTTACTTCGGGCAGGTCATGGGCTACGAGAGGCCCTGCTACTTCGGCAGCCAAGTCTCTGGCAGCTCCAACAGTGGGTATTCTGTCACAGTGTTTGTCTGTAATTGGGGATTTTACCTCCACAAGAATAGTTTTAATTCCATTAATATATTCAGTAATAGCATTGGGGGTCGGTGGAAGGCTGGTTAAACCGTTTGGTTTTCGACCACTAGGACCGGGTTCGATTCCCGCATTGGACACTTTTTTCTGTTTAAAAAAAAAAATGCTCCAATGGCCCCCGATTCTTGCAAAAGTTCAACCCCATCAGCGAGTGCAAGTAACCAAACGGGGCTCTGGCGCATTTGTAAGTGCAAAATCGAACTGCTTTTCACATGTGTAGACATGTGGTGCGCTTACAGTAAAAGCAGTCGCTAACTACCCTCCTTGATTATCATGGCCTGTACCACGTGTACTAGGGATAAGCAAAAAAAAAAAAAGTAATAGCATTGTTACCATTATCAATAAGACTAAATCTAAATAAATAGTGTGTGACGTGATGTGCATGATGATGGTAACAACGCTGTTACCGAAACCACACACACTATTTATTTATTTGGATTTGGTCTTTTTACCTTATGTTTATACTACTAATTATTGTTTTTTAAGGAACTGCTTGTTCTTGTTTGCTTGTATTTAAGTTTATACCAAGCCCCCCTTTACTGTATTTTTTACCTCTATTTATACATTGTAAATAACATTACCGATTATAGTTACTGTTGTTGTATAGTTATTATTTAATTAAACATTACTCACCAGATGAAATTATTATTACTAATTGTTTATTACACTTTATATTTATATTTTTACATTAACACGTTGTTTACATTATACATCGTATTTTTATTGTTTATGATGATGATCTATTCTATATTTTAAAACACAGAATACTACATTCCCTCCTTCCTTTAGATGAAAGGAATCATGTCTTTATATCTTGATGATGGCTTGACGACTCTTCCACTCCTGGTGATCACGGGTTCCTTGGTAGTCGGCAAGGGTGGAGAAACCTCTGGTGGCAACTGGTGAAGAGCCTCGGCATCAAGTCTATCTGAAACAACTGGGTTAAATGTAGACCCTGTTCTACTTGAACTTGGTCGGTTTAAAGAAGTGTCCTTGTCTTGGTTTGAGGAATTATCATCTGGTATTTGTACATCAGAAGAGTTGAGGTGTTCAATTCTTGTTGAATCTGAACTAAGATTTTCCTGGCTCTCTTCTGGAATCAAGTCAGAAATGCCTTGATTGGTCTCTTGAGTAGGAACATGTTTCAAATGTTTAGCATTTCTATGAATTATTTTCCCATTTTTAGTGTTGACTAATTTAAAAGAATTTATTGAAGTGTTTTCAAGAATGACATGATGTTCTGATCTGAAATTTGAATCAAGTTTTCCATTATTTGGATTTGCCACATAAACTAAATTTCCAATTTCAAAATTATGAGGACTAGCTTTCCGAATTATATCATTATATGTTTTCATTTTTTCTTTGTAGACCATATTGAATTCTTTGATGTTGGATTCATCTTCTTCTGCATCATTAACAAGTGAGCTTAATTTAGTTTTGATTTCCCTTGAAAATAATAGGAATGCTGGAGTCTTTCCTGTAGATCTGTTTGGAGTAGTTCGGTAAGACATTAAAATTCTGGATAAATCTTCTTTCCAATCTTTCCCTTCTTCAGAACTTGAATTGAATTGTTTCTTTAGAAATCTATGGAATCTTTCTATCTTCCCATTACTTTTTGGGTAATAGGGTGAGGCTTTGATGTGCCTGATTCCACATTATTTTAAAAATCTTTCCATTGATGTACTTACAAACTGTAAGCCATTATCTGTTACAACTTCATGTGGATAACCATGTCTTGCAAAAATCTCCATCAATTTTTTAATAATTGTCTTGCTGGAAATGTCTTCTATTATCATTGCTTCAGGATATGAAGAATAGTAGTCGATCACTGTTAAAACATAATATGATGGCCAATTGGACCAACTATGTCAATTCCAAGTTTCATCCAAGGTTTTGATGGTAACGGAACTATTTGCAATGGTTGATCATTTATCAATGGTTGATTCCTTACACAAATTGGACAGTTTCTAATCAAATTTTCAATGTCAAAGTCCATGTTTATCCAAAAATATTTTTCTCTTAACAGTTGTTTGGTTCTTGTCATTCCTTGATGTGTTTCATGTGCAATTCTCAAGACTCTCTTTATTAGTTTTGAAGGTAGCAAAATTCTACTTCCTTTTAAGATAAGATTATCAAAAATTGAGAGTTCATCTTTAAACTTATAAAAACATTTGAATTCTTCATTCAAAGGATATGGCCAAACTCCCTTTTGAACCATATCTTTCAGTTTTTGAAACAAAGGCTCTTGCTCTGTACAAACTTTTATCTCTTTCAAAGACAGTGCTTGAAGCTCTTCAGAAGTGATGGATAAGACTTTATGAACATAGTCCTCCAGCCATTTTTCATCACTTGTGTTAGAAAGAGGTTGTCTTGAAAATATATCTGCAATATTTTGCTTTCCTTGAATGAATTCAATTTCAAAGTCATATGGTTGTAATCTTCAACTCAATCTTTGAATTCTTGGAGGCAAAACAGCTCCATTTTTAGGATTCAGCATATAGATTAGAGGTTTGTGATCTGTTTTTAACACAAATTTCCTTCCCCAAATATAGGTGTTAAAATGTTCAAATGCCCATACACATCCCAATGTCTCTTTTTCTATTTGTGAATATCTTATTTCAGTATCAGTTAAGGATCTGCTGGCATATGCAATGGGTCTTTAAATGCCATTTTGTTGTGTTTGTATTAATACTGCTCCAAGACCAATAGGGCTTGCATCTGTGATTAATTCAGTTGGTGAGTTCAAGTTGTAATATGCCAAGCATAGCTCTTTTGTTAGTGACTCTTTAAGATCCTGAAATGCTTTATTTGTTTTCAAATCCCAATTCCACCTAACATTTTTTCTAGTCAAATTATTTAGAGGTTCTGCCAATTTAGAAAATTTAGGTATGAATTTTCTTAAAAACCCACAAGTTCCTAAGAATGACCTTAACATCTCAATATTTTTTGGTATTGGAAAATTTAATACTGCTTCTATTTTCCTATTATCAGGTTTAATACATTCACTACTAACAATGTGACCTAAAATATCCAATTCTTCCATGGCAAATTTGCACTTATTCCTGTTGAGCCTAATGCCTACTTTATCAAATCTTTGTAAGACTTTTCTAAGCCTTTCTTCTAGTTCTTGTCTATCTTTGGCGTAAACAACGACATCGTCCAAGTAACAAATTACACCTTTCAAATCAAGCAAAATTTAATCCATTCCTTTCTGATATGCCTCTGGAGCACTTGATAGACCAAAAGGAACTTTACAAAATCTGTAACAACCACAGTGCGTGATGAAAGTTGTAAGGGGTCTTGATTGAGGGTCTAAGTCAACCTGCCAAAACCCTTTTTTTGCATCCAGCTTTGCAAATACTTTAGCACCTTTAAGGGCATGTAACATATTGTCAATTGTAGGAATTGGATGTCTTTCTCTCAATATTGCTTTATTCACTTCCCGAAGGTCTATGCATAGTCTAATTTCCTCACTATCCCTTTTTGGAACAACTATTATGTTAGAAACCCATTCAGAACCTTGATGCACTTCTTCAATGATTCCATTCTCTAGCATCTTATCAAGCTCTTGATTTACTGCTTCTACCATTGCATAAGGTATACGACGGCATCTCTGGGCAATGGGCCTATAGTTGTCTTTCAATGTCACTTTATGACTATAGCCTTTTATAGTTCCAAGTCCATGGAAAAGATGTTCATGTTCTTGAACAAGAGTTTCTATATTAGTAGACATTGATTCATTTACATGATTTACCCTTTTAATTATACCTAGTTCAAAACTAGCCTTGCCTCCCAACAAAGATTCAACTTTTTTATCAATCACATAAATTTCTTCTGAAACTGAATTTTCTTTCCAAGAAATCACAGCATTGAAATAACCATAACATGGAAGAGGTCTATCTTGACCATAGGCAAAAAAGGTTCGGGTGGTGTCATGTAATTTTGGCATAATTTTATGGCCATATAATTCAAGCATCTTATTATAGCTTATGAAAGTTCTATCACTCCCTGTATCAATTATCATATTTATTTCACTACCATCTATTTGCACTTTTTCTTTATTTTCAGCACTTGTATAGTAGGTATATTCATCTGAACTTTCACCTACTTCAGTCTTATTTTCTTCTTGTATGGTCTTAACTTTAGTTTGATTGAAATTTTTGTGGTTTCTATTATTATTTTGATTTGGGCGGTTCCTGCAAGCTCTAAAAAGATGTCCTAATTTATTGCAATATGAACAAGTCATTTTTTTAGCACCACATTCTTGTGCTGAATGTGTATCTAATCCACAGCGATAACATTTAGGCTTTGAGGCACCTGAAAATGATGGGGTACCTTGATTAGTGAATCTACCTTTGTTGAAATTATTAGCATTATAGTGCTTTTTAGGTTTATTTTGAACTCTATTTAGTGTTTGATCATTTTGAGGTTCAAGAAGTCTAATTTCTTTTCTAGAAATTTCTAACATTCTAGCAATATCAATGGTTTTTGACAGTGTCAAATTTTCTTGTTGCAACAATTTTTCTTTAAGTTTTTTGTTGTTACATTTTTCAATTATTTGGTCTCTTATCATATCAGCTTCTAAATTCCCAAATTCACAAGATTTAGAAAGCTCTCTTAAAGAAATTAGGTAGTTGTCGTTCGATTCATCATCTTTCTGGACTCTTTGTCTAAATTTAAATCTCTCAGTGACCACATTTTTATGAGGTGTGAAATATTTATCTAAAGCCATTTTAGTTTGTTCATAATTTTCCTTTTCATCTGGCAAGTTGAAAAATATACGCTGTACATTTGGCCCTAAACAATGCAATAGAGTTGCTCTCTTAATTTCATCCGATTTTTTTGAAATTCCAGATGCTATTTCAAAAATGGCATAGGATTCCATCCATTGCTTATATTCCGCAAATAAATTGCTTGCATTCATATTCATGGGTAAAGGTGGCGTCAGGTTGGCTGCCATACTTGTTTTTTTAGGGCTACAGTTATATTTTCAAATCCTCGTCGCCAATTTATGTTGTATAGTTATTATTTAATTAAACATTACTCACCAGATGAAATTATTATTACTAATTGTTTATTACACTTTATATTTATATTTTTACATTAACACGTTGTTTACATTATACATCGTATTTTTATTGTTTATGATGATGATCTATTCTATATTTTAAAACACAGAATACTTCAACTGTTATTCCTGTATATACCCTCTTCTACTTGGAGAATCTCTATAAGACCAAAAGGTCTTAATAAAGCCTTTTTTATTGTTGTTATTGTGCTTCTAATCTATAATCCAAATTGTGTATGCCTTATCACACATCCCTTTAGTTTCAATATCCCAAGTACATGACTTAGGGATCATGGTGGAAAAAGCTTTGTGACTGATTTTTACTGTATGTTACATGGCTGCTTGTGTAGAAAGCAGTTTGACTTTTGCACTTACAAGGTGGTCGAGCCTTAGATTACTTATATACACTTACTGGTTGAACTTGTACAAGAGCATCTCCGCCTTTGCTGGTCCCAAGCCCAGATGAAAAAGGAGGAGGGGGAGCAGTAACAAGCTCGGTAAAAAACCTGGGCTCAGCTGGCCTGGCTGATAGTACCCTGTAAGGACTCCAGGGATACAGGATGAGCAGCGTTTGTACTCCATGTTAGGAGCGGCTGCACATGGCGTCTGTTCCTCATGTCAGAGGCGGCCATTTCTTTTGGAGCTAAGTCGGCCTGCCACTGAGTAGTGCTCCCAGTCTTAATGACAAAGGCAGACACATTATACTTCACCCAGTCATGATGGTTTCAAGCTTTACAAGCTTGATATGATTGAGTGGAGATAAGAAAGAAGGAGACTTGTACAAGAATCAAGGCGAGGTAGCCATTATTTATTTGTTTATAAACTGTGTCAATTAGGGGTTTGAAATCTAGTTGGGACTGTGTACACTCCACACCTATCTATCTCTACAGTTGCTGCTGCAGCGGACATTGCTCCCCGGGTGGCTGAGACCCACACCTTCCACAAGCCCCAATGGCTGGAACAGGTCCGGAGTGAGTACGAGGCATGTCGGCAGTCTGTGGCTCTACTGGACTACTCCTCGTACACCAAGCTGGAGATCTGGGTGAGTAGCCAGTACCTGTGTAGCCTTGTGTTTATATGGACAGTGTCTTCAGTGAGTATGTACTTCCAAACACATGTATGCATTAATGCACACACATGTTGGCAATACTATGTTCACAGTATAGAGTTCACAACAGTGATGTTTCCTATTGATGAGAACATCTGAGGCAAGAATTTGACTGTTAGCATTGAGCTGAACATAGTATGTACACCAAGCATGTCAAACTCAAATCCTAACATGGGCCAAATAAAAAAGTAATAAGATTATGTGGGCCGCAAAAAAAGAAAACAAGTAATTAAATTTTTATAATAACATTTATGTAGGTTTATTTTAAAAAATACTAATAAGAAAAAAGAAAGTAAAGTTAATATTTTCTCCCTGATATTTGGCATATCTTTTCTGCTACCATCTTTCCTACTTCGGGGATTTCAAATCTTGTTCGCAGTGATTAATTTTAAAACTGACCCAAGGTGAACGTCAGTAATTCTCGATCTGATTGGAGACTTATTTCCTTTCATAAGTGAAAATAAATAAATTATGTATAATTACAATTTAAAAAAATTAGGCTACAAATTTTTATTCATTTTTTTTTTTAATTTATAAATTTTTTTTTATTAAAATATATTGTCTGGTGGGCCGCAAATTTATTCGTTGTGGGCCGCATGAGGCCCGCGGGCCGCGAGTTTGACATGCTTGATGTACACAGTATAGAGTCAAGAAGAGAGTAATGTTTCCTGTTAATGGCAAAATTTGAGGCCTGAATTTGACTGTTAACATTTGTTGTTGTTGTTTCTTATCCCCTTGTGTAAAGATTACACAAATTCAATGAGTGATCTCATGGAATGGGATGTAGGGGTGCAGCTTTCATTGATCATGGCACCATGGCACACTTTGGTGAAAGTCTGACTTTGCCTGTAGTTAGGCCATTCCTAACATGAAAGCCTTTGCCGCCGACTCTAACATGAGTACAGACGCAGCTCCTCCACATCCCTGGAATGGAACCCTTGCTGAGGTCCATCAACTGGGTCAGTTGAACTCAGGATTTTTAAAGAGGTCTACTCCTCTTCCTGTTAACATTTAGTTGGACATAGTGAAACATGTCTTGAGTACCTGATGTACGCCACTCTCCTGTCATGATAGAGACAGCTAACGGGACTTTAGGTAGATGGAGGTAGAGGCATACACAAGACACACCTCAGCATGTCAATGTAGTGACGTTGCCCCCTGTAGTCCCCAGGCCTGGAGGTGGTCTCCTTCCTCCAGTACCTGTGCTCCAACAACGTGGACATCCCTGTCGGCAGCATCATCCACACTGGCATGCAGAACCAGTTTGGAGGCTACGAGAATGACATCAGCCTGGTGAGGCTGGCGGAGAACAAGTGAGTTGTTGGCTTCTTAATTGTTATTATTATTACTTTTTTTCTTGAAACTGGTTTAATGGTATGAGCTGCTGCAAGGCCGTCCAGCTTAGTTTGGTCCATGGCTTGTAGTGAGGGTGTTATTCATCTGGGACCATGTTTTGGCCCTCATCAGTCAGAGTGGGCTTTGATTCCATGAGATTCACAAGGGATTCATGTATTTTTCAAACTGCCAGAGTTATTTAGCTGGTGCAATGGCCACTAGATAATGCATCATTCTTGTGTCCAGTTTGGCTGGAGAAGTAACCTTTCTAAATTGTTGTTGCTCTGTGATATTGCTGGTGTAATCTAGGCATGAATTTGATGGGAGGGCAATAGTCAACAAGACCAAATAAATATATTAGATGTTGGCATTGTTACTGTTAGAAATGTGAAATTTATAGAGTCACTGTTTCATCCCAAGTTGACCTTCGGCACATGTATACTGAGGCGGCACCACCATATACCATGTGTGACGTCACTACTTACCCCTACTTCCTGCCTGCCTGCTGCTAGCTGTTTACAACTGTCATTCTATCCCTTTTTTGATTTTCTCTAAACTTGTATAACCAATAAATCAATTGGCACTCTGCTTTAACGAGTCATTCGTTAATATTTCCAATAGGTTATGGGTCCTGACTACGCCCCAAATTTGAAGAAGCAAACCTAAAGTGAAACTGCTAAGCCTAACTCGTGCTAAATATGACGCACCTTGAGAATCAAGTCCGCCAGTTCAAAGGCGAAAACTTCTCCCTTTGGAAATTTCAGTTCCGACTACTATTAGAGCAAAATCAACTTTTGGATATCGTGGACGGCAAAGAAATCAAACCAGAGGTAAGTGACGCTACCTCTGCTATACAGGATGCATGGCACGCCAAAGATATCAAAGCCCGAATGCTTATATCACAGGCACTTGAATTAAGATTTCTAGAACCTTTGATGTCCTGTAAAACTGCCGCTCAAATGTGGACAAGGCTCATGTCCATCCACGAACAGAGATCGCAATTGGCATGTTGTGGCAACAATTTTTTGATGCCCGAATGTCGTCATCAGAGGATGTCAGCAGCTATATCGCCAAGATTGAAAATCTTAGTGCAAGAATTCAGGATGCAGAAGGAACGATTACAGATGACCAGAAAGTGGCAAAGATAATAAACTCTCTTCCTTCGAGCATGCGGTATTTCATCCCAGCATGGGAGTCTCAAGCGCCGATTACGCAGACTCTAGAGAACTTATCAGCACGTCTTCTGATTGAAGAATGTAGAAACCAGCAGGCCGATTCCTCGCAAGGTACAGCATTCTACCAACAGACTAAACCAAGAATCAAAGAAGATAACATAAAGAAGACTGATTCAGGAAAGATATCAGAACTAAAGAAAAAGACTGAAATCCATTATTGTCACAAGATTGGTCATTGGTCATGGGAATGTCGGAAACGGATTGCCGACCAGCAGAAGAAAAACGAGAAGCGGAAGAACCAAGCAGGAGATTGTGATCATAAAGGTTTCAACGCTGATACCATCCTAAAGTGGAATGATTGCGACATATGGTGGGCAGATAGCGGAGCTAGCTGCAGCATGACCTTCCGACGTGAATGGTTCAAGTCCTTCACTCCGATCCACAACGATCATAGAATATACCTTGGAGACAACACTTCCATCCTTGCAGAAGGTACAGGTGACATTGAAATCCTTGCCATGGTGAATGGAGAATGGATTACAACATCAATCAGGAATGTGCTCTACTCTTCGAAGCTCAAGAAAAATTTGTTCAGCCTGGGAGTGTGCACTGAAAAGGGATACCGAGTAGACATCGACAAGGATGAGCTGCGCATCTACTCAAGAAAAGATCTGAAAGCAGTTGGACAACGCCAAGATGGGCTCTACAAGATGATGTTCCGAGTTACTTCATCTTCACAAGGATTTTCTGCAAAGATCAACAACCTCCAACTGTGGCACGAAAGACTAGCACACATCTCACTCACCACTATTCGAGAAATGGCCAAGAAAGGATTGATCAACGGTTTGCAACCCGAGAGGACATAAAAGATGACGATTTCTTCTGTCAAGGCTGCCAAGAAGGAAAAGCTCACAGAAAGCCTAGTCATTTGTCTGAAACAAAGGAATACAATCCTGGTGAGTTCATTCTAAGTGATATCTGCGGCCCTATGCCAACACAATCAATAGAAGGATCACTTTATTTCATCTTATTCAAAGATTATTCCAGTGGCTTTCGCCATATAGATTTCATTAGACACAAATCCGATATTTTACACAAATTTGAAAACTTTGCTAGATTCAGTTATAATCAAACAGGCAATAAAATTAAAGTGATTAGAACCGATAATGCACTAGAATATACCAGTAAAGATTTCACAAATACTTGCAGAAAGTTCGGAATAGTGCATGAATTGTCAGCTCCATATGTTCACGAACAGATAGGGCGCATAGAACGAGACAATAGAACTATTGTCGAAGCAGCTCGATCGATGCTGTGCGCACGAAATCTTCCCGAAGAACTTTGGGCAGAAGCTTGCAATACTGCAACCTTCATTCTAAACCGAACATTCACTAAACAAGCTCCCAATACCACACCCTATGAACTCTTTTTCGGAAGAAAAGTTAGTTTATATAATCTAAAGATTTTCGGCTGTGAAGCATGGTTGCATACACCTAAAGAACGTAGAAGGAAATGGGATAAGAAATCACAAAAGATGATTTTCTTAGGGTACGATAAAACATGCACTAACTTTCGACTCTGGAACCCTTCTACTAGAAAGATTTCTATCTCTAAAGATGTTACTTTTAACGAGACAAAACTCCAACATTACGAACTAGAGGGAGAAAAAGCTCATCCCAATAGACATTGACCTTGATCCGCCGGCACCAACGACCGAGGATGAATCACCTACAGCGCTATGGTTTCCCACGCCACCGGTATTCCACCCGATGATAACTCGATCTAAAAAGAAAGCAGATTCTTGTAACTACCATTTTGTCGATGAGCCTTCAACCTATAAAGATGCTATGGAAAGTCCAAATGCCGAAAAATGGTTGGATGCAATGAAAGAAGAAATAAAAGCGTTAGAATCTAATAACACATGGTCACTCGAAACCCTACCAGACTGATATAAGCCAATAGGAAGTAAATGGGTTTATAAGCTAAAATCCCATCCCAACTCTACGGCACCTAAATTTAAGGCTAGACTTGTAGCTAAGGGTTACACACAAAGGAAGAACGTAGACTATTTCGACACCTTCAGTCCTGTTGTCAGATATGATTCACTTCGAGTGTTACTAGCAAACGCGGCATCAGAAAGAATGTTCTTAAAACAATTTGACGTAAAGACTGCATTTTTATATGGTGACCTAGACGAAGTCATATACTTAGAACAACCAGAAGGTTTCTCTCAAGGACACAATTTTGTTTGTAAACTACAAAAGAGTCTATATGGACTGAAACAATCGTCCAGAAATTGGAATAGGAAGTTTAAATCCTTCTTAGAGAAACACAATTTTTTTCAATCTAATGCAGATCAATGTGTTTTCACCGGAACTATTAACGACACTCAAATGATCCTTGCTCTTTACGTCGATGATGGACTTCTCATGTCTCGGAACAAGGACGATATCGATTCTATCGTCCAGGAACTATCTCACGAGTTCAATATAACGTCTAGAGATGCAGATTATTTCGTAGGACTTCAGATTGAACAATCAGAGGATAGATCGAAGATCTATATCCACCAATCTTCATACATAAACAAGATTTTAGATAAATTCAACATGATTGATTGCAAACCCGCAGCAGTACCCATGGACCCGAGTACAGTCCTAACTAAAGCTGATTGCCCAGACTTAGATAAAAATGGAAATTCACCAAAATTTCCTTACAGAGAAGCCGTAGGCTCACTAATGTTTGCCTCTTCTGTTTCTAGACCGGACATAGCTTTTGCAACATCACAGTTAAGTAAATACCTTGACAACCCAGGACAGACACACTGGACAGCAATTAAAAATGTATTTCGCTACTTGAAAGCAACACCACAATTAGGAATATTGTACGCTAGCCATCAAGAGTTAACAGGTTACTCAGATAGCGATTATGCTAGGGACATTGATTCAAGGAAAAGTACTACAGGTTACATCTTCATGTTAAACCATGGTGCTGTTTCATGGTCAAGCCAAAAGCAATCGACAGTTGCCCTCTCGACAACAGAAAGTGAATATATTGCTGCCTGTGCTGCTACTAAAGAAATGGTCTGGCTACGCAGACTTCTTAAGGATATCGGGATTAAGATGGACAGACCCACAGTACTCAACATGGATAATCAAGCAGCCATAAAGCTAGTGCAGAATCCCGAGTTCCATAAGAGAACGAAGCACATTGATGTACGATATCACTACATTCGTACTAAACAGGAAGATGGTGAGCTGATCACAAGATATGTCAGCACTCTTCAGCAGACGGCTGACCTCCTGACGAAACCTTTGGGGCCGAAACACTTCAGGCGGCTCCTAGAAAACTTGAACGTTATAAATTTCAAGAGGGAGTGTTAGAAATGTGAAATTTATAGAGTCACTGTTTCATCCCAAGTTGACCTTCGGCACATGTACACTGAGGCGGCGCCACCATATACCATGTGTGACGTCACTACTTACCCCTACTTCCTGCCTGCCTGCTGCTAGCTGTTTACAACTGTCATTCTATCCCTTTTTTTATTTTCTCTAAACTTGTATAACTAATAAATCAATTGGCACTCTGCTTTAACGAGTCATTCGTTAATATTTCCAATAGTTACCATCTTGAGACAACAATAGAACTGAATTCAGTTCATTCTTGTCTGAAGATGGAAGCAACACTATTCCAGAAATTTCACCACATATAATTTATTTGGTATTGTTACCTCTAATCCAATCAAATCCAAGCTCTACTCCATCACCTATCTTGCCCAGAGTCATCTCTCTGCCACTATGCTGAGGCAGTTAACAGCACTTGGAGTGTCCTGCGCAGGTACATGCTCCTGGCCCCCACCAGCCAGCAGCGGAGATGCCAGACTTGGCTGCGCAGACATCTTCCCCCAGACACCCTGGTGGGAGTGACAGACGTGACGTCCATGTACACTGGAGTGTGTGTCATGGGGCCTTCCTCCATCCCCCTGCTGTCTGAGCTGACGGATTCTGATCTGTCAGCCAACAACTTCCCCTTCTTCACCTACAAGGTACTCCAGGATTGTTGCCTTGGGAGTCAACTCTGTGTTGCTGGTATTTAAACTTCTGCAAACTGACTTGATTCATCTAGCATACCTAATGTCAGAAGTTTTAATTCTTCACTCCAAGTCCTTTGGTCATTGTCCAAGCTTCACATTCATACAAGAAAACTAACCAAAACAATTTAAGTATTCTTTTCTATAGCTTTATGTTTAATTCTATTCTAGATTGCTCTGAATTTCTCCCCAAAAAAGCATCTTTTGTCATTACAATTATAATCTCTGCTTCTTTTTGTTCATATCATCTTATGCTTATTTAGTATGCTTCCAAAAGCAATGCGGCGACACTCCAGTAAAAGTTGCCTGTCTCAAGCAGCTACTTATGTTAAACATACCTAGCTAGGTACTGTACACAACAAAGTGTTTGTGCTGTATGTAAGTATCTCTGTGAGATTACTGAGCTGACTGCTACAGGACACGTCCCCAGGTGGCGGATAGGGGGACGACCTTCAGATATGAAGGACAGCTACGAAACAAGCAGAATAACTCTGACGAATAAGCAGTCGCGGACCAACAGCAGTATTGTTAGAAAAGGAGTAGATCTCTTGAAAAATCCTGACTTCAACTGACTCGGTTGATGGACCTCAGCAAGGGTCCCACTCCAGGGATACGGAGGAGCTGTGTCTGTACTTATGTTAGAGTCGGCAGCAAAGTCTGCTTCCATGTTAGGAATGGCCTCAAATTACAGGCAAAGTCAGACTTTCACCAAAGTGTGCCTGGATCATGGTGTCATAATCAACAAAAGCTGCACCCCTACATTCCATTCCACAACAATAGTGTATGTGGTGCAGGAACTGGACGTTGGCCTGGCCAGCAGGATCCGTACCCTCAACATCACCCACACCGGGGAGCTGGGGTTTGTTCTCTACATCCCTAATGAGGTTTGTCTGTCCACTTGTGTGGTTTTGACTTATTTCTCTACTCTGTAAGCATTACTCATGTCACCCACCTATCTCTCAACACACAAGTCTTATAATGGTGGTGTCTTGTCCAATCACAAGACCAATGTCCAACAACACATTATAATGATTATACATTTTACAGTCTCCAACTTATGTATAATTCAGTACCCAGAGGGATCAGAAATTTTGGTTGATATAAATTCAGTGTTGAATTATGGCTGGTTAAAGTAAATAGACTGATTGGTGAATGGTTGAATTAAAAGCCTGTTGAAATTAAAGTTGAATTTATACCTGTGGTTATAATAACATTACCTTGTTGTAGTCTTCTTCTTCATCTTTCTTATCTCCACACTGGGTGAAGTAGAATTCGTCTGCCTTTGTCATTAAGACTGAGAGCACTACTCAGTGGCAGGCCACTAACTTAGCTCCAAAATAAATGGCCGCCTCTGACATGAGGAACAGACGCCATGTGCAGCTGCTCCTAACATGGAGTACAGACACTACTCATCCTGTATCCCTGGATTAGGAGCCCTTACAGGGTACTATCAGCCGGGCCAGCTGAGCCCAGGTTTTTAGCGAGCTTGTTACTGCTCCCCCTCCTTCTTTTTCATCCGGGCTTGGGACCGGCAAGGGCAGAGTTCCTTGTAGTGAGGTTAGATTGTACAACCAAGATACAAGGTATGTCCCATAAGTTCCCGGACTGGGTCCATAAAAAAATAAATAAATGAAAAATGTAAATGAATTTGACTGTTTATTATAGAAAAAATATCTGGCTACACGGTGGTACCAATATCGAGGCGGTACTTGCGCGCGCGCCAAGGTTATTCTAATTTATTTAAAGGTCACACCTAGCGCTGCGGCGATTTTACGATGGAACAAAAATTGAAGCAGAGGATTTGCATAGAATTTTGTGTGAAACTTCAAATATCAGCAACCGAAACTTTTGAAATGCTTAATAAAGCATTCCCCAATGACGCCCCAAAGAGAACAACTGTTTTTGAATGGCATTCTAGATTTAAAGCTGGCAGAATTTCCATTGAAGATGATCCTCGACAAGGATGCCCAAAATTTCAAAGGACTGATGAAAATGTGCAAAAAATCACCGATTTGATAAAAGAAAATCCTCGAACCACTTTGCTTGAGCAAGAGCAAGACACAGGCATCTCTAAAACAACGATTGGAAGGATCGTAACCGAAGATTTGAAGCTCAAAAAGACTCCTGCAAAATTCATCCCAAGATTCCTCACCAATGAGCAAAAACTGTGTCGGCTTGAAACCTGTGAGGACATGATGGAAATGACAAGAACGGATCCAGAATGGAAAGACAAGATAATCACAGGCGACGAGACATGGGTCTATGGCTATGACCCTGAAACCAAACCTCAATCTGCCGAGTGGAGAGGTTAGGGTGAGCCTAGACCCAAAAAATCCAGAAACAAGGTGTTGCTGGTCGCTTTTTCGGATAACAAGGGCATTGTTCATCACGAGTATCTTCCTGCAGGCCAAACAGTTATTAAGGAAATGTATTTGGGCATTCTTCGCCGTCTAAGGGAGGCGATTCGAAAAAAAAAGGCCAGAAAAATGGACTAATGGTGGCTGGATCCTACACCATGACAATGCTCGCCCTCACACAGCGCACTTGATGACTAGCTTTTTGGCGAAAAACGGGACACAAATCCTACTTCAACCACCCTATTTCCCAGACATCGCACCAAATGACTTTTTCCTGTTCCCCAAACTTAAAGCAGTTCTAAAAGGAAGACATTTTGACACCAGGGATGACATAATAGAAAAATCGCCGTTAGCATTGAAGAGCATTCCAAAAGAGGCTTATAAAAACTGTTTCGACAATTGGGAGAAACGATGGCGCTGGTGGGTTTAAGCAAGGGGGGATTACTTTGAAAAGTTTTAATAAAAAAATTTTAAAAAAATCTTACCTTTTTTTTTTATGGACCCAGTCCGGGAACTTATGGGACATACCTTGTATAAATACCTATTTGTTCCTTCCAGTAGAATCTGTCATCTGTCAGCTCTTTCACTTGTCATCTCGTGGGTGGTGAGATAACTCAGAGGGCTTCACAACACTGCTCTTTATATGATTTATCATTTTTTTGTAGCCATCTTTAAGAAATAAGAGTCTAAATAGAGGTAATTCATGTGTTGTTCCAATGATGAAAGCACAATTTGGATTATTGCTACAAGAAAATAAGACCTAATCCAAATGAATAGTGTGTGACATTTAAATAGCGTTGTTACCATCATCAGACAAAAGAATAAATGAGAAAAAAAATCACAGCATGTGTTCTTAAATAGAAAGCTTGAGAAGACCAGAATAAAAGATACTCATCTCCATAAACGTTTTACTTAGATATCAGATAGTATTGTTATCACACTTGATAACATGCTGTGATGTTTTCTCTCATTTATTCTTTTGTCTGATGATGGTAACAACGCTGTTTACTGAAATGTCACACACTATTAATTTATTTGAATTAGGTTTTATTGCCTTGCAGTGATGTTCCAATGAAAACATTGGTAGTATCATCCTGCAATAAGTGTGACAACAATGACTGGTAAACTTCTCACATAGTGGACAAACTTGAATAAGTCAACACTCTGAGGGATCCAGAACTTTTGGGTGAATTAAAGGTGGTGTTGAATTATAGTCAGTTAAAGAAAATAGAATTATTGGAATCTTAAAAAAATTGTTAAATTAAAAAGGCTCTTACTATTTTTTTTTTTTTGTGATTTTCTCTTTTACAAATAAAACCACTTTTTCTACTGTGTTTTCTGCGATGGAAAAAATATTGGGAGTACCTGGCTCATTCATAAAAGAAAAATGGTGCTAATTTCAAACATTAAATAAATTCTACATGACACTGTGCGCTGTTATAATCTTCAGACAGAACTGGAGTCAGTACTGTCACTGAGTACTGGAGTACAGTGTTGGTACTAGGATATCTGGGGTTCAGAGGAAGGATGGTCTAAACCATTGGTTTTTGACTGCTACGACCCGGGTTTGATTCCCGCATTGGACACTTTTTTCTGATTAAGAAAAAATGCTCCAATGGCCCCCAATTCTTGCAAAAGTTCAACCCCACCAGCAAGTGCAAGTAACCAAACGGGTCTGTGGCATATTTGTAAGTGCAAAGTCGAACTGCTTTTCATATGTGTAGACGTGTGGTGCACTTACAGTAAAAGCAGTCGCCTACTTCTACCCACCATCATTATCATGGCCTGTACCACGTGTACTAAGGATAAGCAAAAAAACTAAGATATCTTGTATAAGTCTTGTTACCTTTTAATGGCAGCATGTTTCCCTACCCCAGTGAGTCTCCAAATTTACTCAATTTTGTACTTGGAGAAATTTAACTTGAGTGATGCAGAGAAATAACTTGAATGTTTGCGCAGTACGCCCTCCACATCTATGACCTCCTAGTTGAACAAGGAAAGAAGTATGACCTGCAGCACGCTGGGCACTATGCCATGCGCACCTTGCGCATTGAGAAGTTCTACGCTTTCTGGGGCCAGGATCTGGACCCCACAACAACTCCATTGGAATGTGGCCGGGGCTTCAGGGTCAAGTTCAATGTAAGTCTGCGAACTCTTTTCCATTGAGATGCTGGAGACCCATCCAGTAGGCTCTCTCTGTTCCGATATTGCTGGCCTGTAAATACAGTAGAACTACCTCTGTGTAAAAGACAATACCTAGTTACAGAGCTAAAGTGTGGTGATGGTGCTTATCTCATCATACAAGTGATAAAGCATAATTTGGATTATAGATAAAGGAAAATAAGACCTAATAAGAGTAAAATAAACATTTACTCTTTTGTCTGATGATGGTGACAATGTTGTTGCTGAAACATCACACACTAATAAATTATTAGGATTAGGTCTTATTTTCCTTTTCTCATCATACAAAGTAATTGGGTGCTGTTGATGGGAACATCTGAGGTACACAAAGGTAGGAATATAACTTTGCCTCATTAGTATTTAACTGGGCTTAGTAGGACAGTCTTCATGTCTAGAGTAGCAGGAGTGCAAGACTCCAGACATACTCTCCTGTCCACCTCCATAGACTCTTGCCAACTGGTCACAGAGCATGCTGTAGACTGGATAAACTAGCTCAGTGAATTGATTTAACTAACTTTCTGGCTTTTAATTATCTTTTTTACTACTTCTTCTTTCTTATCTCCACACTGGGTCAAGTAGAATGTGTCTGCCTTTGTCATTAAGACGGGGAGCACTACTCAGTGGCAGGCCACTGACTTAGCTCCAAAATAAATGGCCGCCTCTGACATGAGGAACAGACGCCATGTGCAGCCGCTCCTAACATGGAGTACAAACGCTGCTCATCCTGTATCCCTGGATTAGGAGCCCTAACAGGGTACTATCAGCCAGGCCAGCTGAGCCCAGGTTTTTTAGTGAGCTTGTTACTGCTTCCCCTCCTCCTTTTTCATCTGGGGTTGGGACCGGCAAAGGCGGAGTTTTTTACTACTGATATACATGATCACTATATATTAAAATCCCGACTTCAACTGACCCAGTTGATAGACCTCAGCAAGGGTCCCACTCCAGGGATACGGAGGAGCTGCGTCTGTACTCATGTTAGAGTCGGCAGCAAAGGCATCTGCTTCCATGTTAGGAACAGCCTCAAACTACAGGCAAAGTCAGACTTTCACCAAAGTGTGCCTGGATCATGGTGCCATGATCAACGAAAGCTGCACCCCTACACCCCATTCCATGAGATCAGATGTTGATTTGATGCACTAAACAGGACCTTTGGGAGAGGCCGCTGCTCATCATAAAACAGCTGGAGGAGCATGAACTCATGGAATTCGTGTAATCTTTACACAAGGGGATAAGAAACAACAACAACAACATATATTTAAATAAAGTTCAAATATTTGATATAAATATTTACATCTATAGAGAAAGAGATACTCTCAGGTTCCTGGAACACACCTCTGCCAATGTCTATCCAGTTGTTGTTGTTTATTATCCTGTTATGCAAAGATTACATGAATTCCATTAGTTCTTACTCTTCAAGCTGTTTGATGATAAGCAGCGGCCTGTTGTTATTTCTTATCCCCTTGTGCAAAGATTACACAAATTCAAGAGTCTATGCTCCTTGAGCTGTGCTATATGATAATCAGCAGCCTGTTGTTATTTCTTATCCCCTTGTGCAAAGATTACACAAATTCAAGAGTTCATGCTCCTTGAGCTGTGCTATATGATAAGCAGCAGCCTCTCCCAGAGGTCCAATCTATTAGTCCTCCATCGGTGTATGTGGTGACAGAAGGGGGAGTTCATCGGACGACAGGCCCTGCTGGAACAGAAGAAGTCCGGAGTCCACCGCCTCTACATTCAGCTGCTGCTAGAGGACCATGATCCAGACAGGGACCCCTGGCCTTGGGGCAATGAGCCCATCTACCTGGAGGACACCTGTGTAGGCCGGACCACCACCACTGGCTTCGGCTTCACTCTCGACAAACAGGTCTCTATAATACAGTTCCCATCTCACAATGTTCAGTATGGTGTGTGTACTATAATGGAAGTGGACAGATATTTGTTACTTTACACAAATTCCTAAACTAATTGGTTATACGAGAGAGGATGTTGGTTTGTCACTTGGATCTTGGTAAGGGCAGTAACCACCATATAAAAATAAATGATTAAAGCGGAATAAAAGTTTTTACAACTTGTTTTAAATAAATTTAATCTTATAATTAATGATAAAGCACAATTTGAATTATAGCAACAAGACCTAATACAAATAAATGAATAGTATGTGACAGCATTGTTACTCAAACATCACACATTTTTAATTTATTTGGATTAGGTCTTATTTTCTTGTAGATCTATAATTGAGTTTAGTCGCCGTGCTTCTGAATTGAATTTTTGTTGGGTAAGCCATTTTGTTCCATGCGGTTACATATATCGCAAACATGAGGTTTATTCTGGATAGTTTAATCTCTTCCTTATTAAGTAAGTATAGCTTTGGTCGTTGTCATATACATGGAAATTGTGTATTTTCTTCATTTTTTTAATACAGTAGAGCATCTCTGTAAAGGACACAGTTGCAGAGCAAAGAAAAGATAACCTCTTACCAGAGAATTGCTAATTTTTTTATGTAGGAATTTAAAATATCTTTACAAGCATAATATTATTGTTTATTAGTAAGGAGATCACTCAAGTACAGCTTTGGTCGTCACATACTTGAAAGTACCCACATTGTGTATTTTCTTGATTTTTTTAAAAATAAAGTAGAGCATCTCTGTAAAGGACACAGTTGCAGAGCAAAGAAAAGATAACCTCTTACCAGAGAATTGCTAATTTTTTATGTTGGAATTTAAAATATCTTTACAAGCATAATATTATTGTTTATTAGTAAGGAGAACACTCAAGTACAGCTTTGGTCGTCATATACATGGAAATTGTGTATTTTCTTCATTTTTAAAAATAAAGAGGCAAAGTCAGACTTTCACCAAAGTGTGCCTGGATCATGGTGCCATGATCAACGAAAGCTGCACCCTTACACCCCATTCCATGAGATCATGGAATTCGTGTAATCTTTACACAAGGGGATAAGAAACAACAACAACAACACTGTCATTGAATTTTTTGGGGTGGTGAATGCCAGTGAAGTTGTTATTCCCTCTGGTCAGACAGACTTCACAGTACTTCCTCCACCACACACAAGTATCTTAGAATAGCAAGTCCATTTGTACCTCAATGAGCAAATACTCCTGTCAGCACACATCTTTCTTACACAAAGAATGATAAGGTACAATTTGGATTATAAACACAAGGTAATAAGACCAAATCCAAATAAATAAATAGTGTGTGACCTTTCGGTAACAGCGTTGTTACCATCTTCAGTGTTACCAAAACATCACACACTATTTATTTATTTGGATTTGGTCTTATTACCTTGTGTTTATAATCTATAATCCAAATTGTACCTTATCACTGAAGATGGTAACAACTCTGTTACCGAAACGTCACACACTATTTATTTATTTGGTCTTATTACCTTGTGTACACAAAGGATATTTTTCATGATTACCATTTCACCAATGTTCACCGTGGAGGTGGTGTGCAGGTATGTCTGGGGTTTGTCCGCTGTTTGAACGAGGCCGGAGAATACCAAGTCATCCCCAATGATGACTACATCCTCAAGAACATGTTTGAAGTTAACATTGCAGGACAGATGTTTAAAGCAAAGGCTTCCTTGTACAGCCCACAGCTGCCTGATTTAAACTACGGTAACCGCTACCAAGCTACACGCAAGGGAAGCTAGCGGATCCCACTTTTAGTTTGGTTTTCTTTCAACAAGTTTGTTTTTCCCTACATCCTCCATGTCCCCCCACATCCTTTTCTTACATGTTATTGATGTGTGGGTTCTGTGCTTTGTCAATAATGACTTTCAATTCTTTTCTCACTATACATTTATTACACACAATTTGTCTCAAAAAAAGTTGCTATTTATTTCTTTTCAAATTTTGAAAAAAACAACAACAACAAACAGAATCTCTAATTTTGTTAAAAAAGGAATAAACAGTTTTTGTGATATTTGAAAACAAATCTTTTTATTTATTTCCACTGAAACATTACATCTAAATAATATTCTCAGTGTCTTATTGCCATAGTTGTTGAATAAGAACTGAACAAATGTTCCAGTCTTTACACCACTTCTTGAAGGGAGTACACATCCAGTTTTCTAAAGATCTCTTTAGATTCAAGAAGAATCCGATCTATCCAAATCAATATAAACTGAATTGTTACTTACACAAGGTAATAAGATCAAATCCAAATAAATAAATGGTGTGTGACGTTTCAGTAACAGCGTTGTTACCATCTTCAGACAAAAGTACTGAATGAGAAATATTACCACTTTTCTCATTCAGTACTTTTGTCTGAAGATGGTAACAACGCTGTTACCAAAACGTCACACACTATTTATTTATTTGGATTTGGTCTTATTACCTTGTAGTTTTAATCTATAATCCAAATTGTGCTTTATCATGAATTGTTACTTTTTATTTCTTAAAACATAAGGTAAAAAAAAAATTAATTATTTGAAACATAGTGTGTCATGTTTCGATAACAACATTGTTACCACTATCATACAGTAGTTATGAATGAATGATGGCAACAACGTCGTTACCAAAACGTCACACTATTTGGATTTGGGCTCATTACTTTGTGTTTCCAATCTACAATCCAAATATTGTACCTAAACATTAAACATGGTACTTAATATGTCCAATACAGAATTGGATCCCGGGTCATGGTAATTGAATCCCATATTGGACATGGTATACAATAATTAAATGATGTGCTATTCTGGTGGTATGGGAGCACTACCAAAATGTCTCATATTGCCCTACAACTATCCAATAACTGAGGAAAAAATAATAAAAAAAAAACAATGGTTGCCTGTAAAGTCGGTTTTACGGGCGAAGATTTTACGTGACAACGGTAGAATATTTATTGATATGAATATAATTAAATTGCACAATAGGAACAAGGAATTGAATGAAAATAAGAATTGCACAAATTTTAACTATAGAAATATATTTTGTTTACTAAAACATTGTACATGTAAACTTAAACTTAACTAATTCCTATTTGAGTGATTTTGTTGAGGATAGGACGATGATAGGAGAAATATGAAATGAAAGGAAGTGTTTCTGCTGTAATGTGTCTTGCGAAAGTCAAGTCAATAGTTGTTCCTTTTAACGTAGTTGACTTAGAAACGTTTGATACGCAATCAAGATTATACGTATTTTTCATGAAATTAAGAAACGAGTTGTCAGGCTTTACGTTTTTGTTAAAATCACCACACAGAAGAATCGGTATACTAGAATCAACTTGCACGAACGGTGGCACGTACTGGCTGTTGTGAATGTACGGACCGAGTCCTTGCCATAGTAACATTCCAATATCCTGCATACTAGCTCCTGGATGAATATATACAGCACCGAGTATAAACTTGAAGCTAGTATTAGCGGCGAAGCAAGTAACTTCAGTCATGCACATGTCACCCTTGGTTTTAATGACACGAGTTACGTCTGTAATCGCAACTTGGAACACTTCCGCCGTAGATGTCGATGATAATTTACGATAGATCGCCACTCCACCAGCCGCGTTGGTATTTGAAAATCAAAACACTTATTCAGATCGAAGGTTCAAATTTTTGCTAAATAAATTTGAAATTAAATAAAATTTGTAATTGTAAATGATGAAGTTGAAAATTAAAACATTTACTTAAATTAGATGTTAAAATTCTTGCTCAACACAGTTTAAATAAAGTTTTCTTATATCTGCCACTTTTTCTTAATATTTGTAATTTTAAAGAATCAATTCGAAAATCAAAACATTTATTCAGATCGAAGGTTCAAATTTTTGCTAAATAAATTTGAAACTATTTAAAATTTGTAAAATAATAATTAATTAATTAATTAATTTTAAACTAATAATTTACTTAACACTATCAACATTTATCAATAGTATGACATAACCTATAAACTCAGTTTCTCAACTTTTGTGTCAATCTAACAATTAATCAATCAATCATAGTTTACGATAATGAAATATCAGTGTACAATTATTTACCTTTATTGTTGTAGTTGTTGTAAATGACGAATCTAAGCACTCCACATTTTCACTACAGACACAGCTGACGATACTTTAACCACACGTGTGAACTTGTATTATGACGCTTTCTTGTTTTTCCAACGCCAAGAACGTTCGAGAAAGACAAAGACAGAGACAAGCATGCGCCGATTCAATGCGCCTAATTCTCTAGCGCTGCGCGCGCAGCACTCTCGTTCGGTGACTCATCGTAACGTTACCGGGCGTTACACTTTTTCATAAGTGACTCCCAGCCGCAACCTAATTTAAGACGTTGTCACGTCAAAAGGTAACAAGACCAAATTATAGAAATGCTTGTGTGACATGTCAATAACAGCATTGTTACCATCATCAAACAAATTTCAGTACTTTGTCTGATAATGGTAACTATGCTGTTACTGAAACATCACAAACATCTCTATAATTTTGAGATTTTGTCTTGTTACTTTTTGATTCTAATCTCTAATGCTAATTGTACCTTAACAACTGAGAAAAAAAAAATTGAAAGTTTAATGTATTGTTTTCAATCATGCGGCATGCCTAATAAAAGATTAATGTAAAAAAATATAAACAGGCATGCCTGTGAAAGAATTGTAAAGATCCGAAAGCTTGTAAAAATTTTCCACGAAAAGAGAAACGCATTGCTATCATTCATATTTTTTACATTTATACTTTATTGAAATTTTTCTCTTTTAATAAAAGATTATATTTGATCTTTTTTTTTCCAAGAAATTTATCTATTTAGCTCAAAACTTAGCCAAATAGATTGATTTCTCGAAAACAAAGTTGTGTTTATGGGTCATTAGAAGAGTTGGAAGACTCAAAAGCTTATTATCAGTATAATAATAAATATATTGTAACACAAGGTAATAAGATCACAAATCCAAATAAATAAATAGTGTGATAAAACAACCTTAAAGTTTCACCGCATAAGTTTCTTTTCTTTAAGGTTGTTTTATAATCATACGCCGCAGTCCTTTATAATGTAAATAGTGTGATGTTTCAGTATCAGTGTTTTTACCATCATCAGAAAAAAAGTATTGAATCCATTTATTCATTCGTCTCCATCCATACATTCAGTACTTTGATGATGGCAAGAATTTTTGTTGCTGAAATGTCACCCACTATTTATTTGGATTTGTCATATTACTTTATGTTTCTTAATCTATAATCCAAGTTGTATACTTTATAAGATATATTATCCAATCCTCTGAGGAGAGTGATACTGAAACATCGGGAATTAAATAAATTATTAGTTGATGTGGTTATATTTTTTCAACTTCCAACCAACATTGGAAAGTATATTATCTTAAATACAGTTAAACCTGTCTATAGCACCCCTCTTGGGACTCACCAGGGTACTATAGAGAGGGGGTGCTATAGACACTTTTAATGTAAAATGTTTAAAATCGGGCGCTATAGAGAGGAAGGCGCTATTTAGAGGGGGCGCTATAGACAAGTTTAACTAACACAAAGCCTAAGCGAATCGTCCATTACAGTATTAGAGCTCTGAGAAGCGGTCTGGTGGATTAAATTGGCGAAACCGCTGGGAGGTTTCACCACTGATGAGCCAAGAGCCCTCCCAATATATTTTTTTCATCGCAGTAAGGGCAGTAGAAGTTTGTACTATGTATAAAAGAAACATTCGTGCTTTTAAATCCTTTCATTTTACAAGTTTAACTGTATATGTTATTTGTCTCATAAATAACTCCACAATTACTACCTGCTAACTTGACAATTGATGTAATTCCCTGCCCCGACTGTTGTCAATAAAACCCAAAGTTATCAACAATAACAACTTTAATCATTGACAGACCCACCCACCGTAGATATAAACATGTGGAGTCATCATCCAAACTTGGCAGAGAAGTAGTGCTGGTAGTGGGACATGGAGGATGGGGGTGGGTGACATCCCCCCAGCACCCCGCGCTCCACGTACTGCCGGTAGATGTCCTTGTCTCTACGGTTCACTGTGGGGGGAGTCACATGCTGCGATGTGTCCATGGGGAATGCACTCTGTTGGACCCTGGTGGACACACACACAGCTGTGTACAGCACTCTGGTGTTACTGCATGGTCAGTTAGTGATCACACACTGCTATGGTGGTGCTAGGACACAACCGTCTGTCCTACACTTAGTACATTTTACTATTAACATTGGGGGGGTCGGTGGAAGGCTGGTTAAACCGTTTGGTTTACGACCACTAGGACCCGGGTTCGATCCCCGCATTGGACACTTTTTTCTGTTTAAAAAAAAAATGCTCCAATGGCCCCCCGATTCTTGCAAAAGTCCAACCCCACCAGCGAGTGCAAGTAACCAAACGGGGCTCTGGCACATTTGTAAGTGCAAAGTCGAACTGCTTTCACATGTGTAGACATGTGGTGCGCTTACAGTAAAAAGCAGTCGCTAACTACCCACCATGATTATCATGGCCTGTACCACGTATACTAGGGATAAGCAAAAAAAAAAAAAACTATTAACACAAAGCAATAACGCGCCATCTATACATATAAAATGAAAGGATTTAAAAGCATGAATGTTTCTTTTATACATAATACAAACTTCTACTGCCCTTACTGCGATGAAAAAGCCCTCCCAATATATTTTTCATTGCAGTAAGGGCAGTAGAAGTTTGTATTATGTATAAAAGAAACATTTGTGTTTTTAAATCCTTTCATTTTACTATCCAAATTTACAATATTTTGCCAAGGGAATAAGAAACAATCTTTCGTGATTGAAAATGGTAATTCCCAATTCCAACCATACATTCGAGGAATTCCCATTTATCAGGGTTCAGCAAACACAGTACAGTAGAACTACCTCTCTGTAAAGGACAACACTTAGTTGCAGAGCTAACATGTTCTTTATAGAGAGGTGTCCTTTCATGGTGGCTCTACTGTATGTGGAATTCTAAGGGGAATCCACACAAAGATAACTTTTGGCGACTAAACACAAGGTAATAAGACCAAATCCAAATAAATAAATAGTGTGTGACGTTTCGGTAACAGAGTTGTCACCAAAAGTTGACTTAATGGAAGCTGACAGCTACAAGAGTTATACCGTGCTTGTTACCGAAACGTCACACACTATTTATTTATTTATTTGGATTTGGTCTTATTACCTTGTATCTATAATCCAAATTGTGCCTTATCATTTTGGTGACTCCTTTTAGACTTTGAGCAAGGGGGTTGGCTGAATTGTAGTAAATGTTGATTTTTGTCAGCCCCACAAGCTCAGGATTAAGTCCCACATTAAGCAATTTTTTCTATGGAAAAAATATGGGATTCGATTCTGGGTCATGGCTTATTAAAAATCAACTGGTTATACACATCTCCACCAATCCCAAGATCCAACCTCCTCACTCTACCAACACAATGGTGATAGAGGTACCACAGTAGGTGTCTGTGAGACAAGGGACAGGAGAGTTGAGAGAACATTAAAAAATAAAAAAAAAAGAGTAAAGAGAAATAGTTACAAGTCAAAGTTAACAAATTCCTGGTTGGGAACTGGCTTGTGGTTCCTGGGAAAACTGCAGAGAAACTTCTGGCTACAAAGTTAGGGCAGGTAAATATGTAAGTAGGATTGAGATCATAGGTAGCTAGAGTAGTTGTTTAAATAGGCCAATGTGTAACTAGGTGATATACTGTAGGAGGTAGTAAAGAAAAATATACAGTAGCATGCAATAAAGATCTATACTGTAGGGTGCAGTAAAAATATAAAGACTAGAACTCTTGTAGTTGTCACCATCCATTAAGTCAACTTTTAGTGACAAATATTCTCCAATTTGTTCTGTTAGTAGCCATCACATCCAGCTCATCTAGTGACCTTCTGGCAGTTTTCTTGACCCCTTCTAGCCAGCTCATCTAGTGACCTTCTGGCAGTTATCTTGACCCCTTCTAGCCAGCTCATCTAGTGACCTTCTGGCAGTTTTCTTGACCCCTTCCAGCCAGCTCATCTAGTGACCTTCTGGCAGTTTTCTTGACCCCTTCTAGCCAGCTCATCTAGTGACCTTCTGGCAGTTTTCTTGACCCCTTCTAGCCAGCTCATCTAGTGACCTTCTGGCAGTTTTCTTGACCCCTTCTAGCCAGCTCATCTAGTGACCTTCTGGCAGTTTTCTTGACCCCTTCTAGCCAGCTCATCTAGTGACCTTCTGGCAGTTTTCTTGACCCCTTCTAGCCAGCTCATCTAGTGACCTTCTGGCAGTTTTCTTGACCCCTTCTAGCCAGCTCATCTAGTGACCTTCTGGCAGTTTTCTTGACCCCTTCTAGCCAGCTCATCTAGTGACCTTCTGGCAGTTTTCTTGACCCCTTCCAGCCAGCTCATCTAGTGACCTTCTGGCAGTTTTCTTGACCCCTTCTAGCCAGCTCATCTAGTGACCTTCTGGCAGTTTTCTTGACCCCTTCTAGCCAGCTCATCTAGTGACCTTCTGGCAGTTTTCTTGACCCCTTCTAGCCAGCTCATCTAGTGACCTTCTGGCAGTTTTCTTGACCCCTTCCAGCCAGCTCATCTAGTGACCTTCTGGCAGTTTTCTTGACCCCTTCTAGCCAGCTCATCTAGTGACCTTCTGGCAGTTTTCTTGACCCCTTCTAGCCAGCTCATCTAGTGACCTTCTGGCAGTTTTCTTGACCCCTTCTAGCCAGCTCATCTAGTGACCTTCTGGCAGTTTTCTTGACCCCTTCTAGCCAGCTCATCTAGTGACCTTCTGGCAGTTTTCTTGACCCCTTCTAGCCAGCTCATCTAGTGACCTTCTGGCAGTTTTCTTGACCCCTTCTAGCCAGCTCATCTAGTGACCTTCTGGCAGTTTTCTTGACCCCTTCTAGCCAGCTCATCTAGTGACCTTCTGGCAGTTATCTTGACCCCTTCTAGCCAGCTCATCTAGTGACCTTCTGGCAGTTATCTTGACCCCTTCTAGCCAGCTCATCTAGTGACCTTCTGGCAGTTATCTTGACCCCTTCTAGCCAGCTCATCTAGTGACCTTCTGGCAGTTTTCTTGACCCCTTCTAGCCAGCTCATCTAGTGACCTTCTGGCAGTTTTCTTGACCCCTTCTAGCCAGCTCATCTAGTGACCTTCTGGCAGTTTTCTTGACCCCTTCTAGCCAGCTCATCTAGTGACCTTCTGGCAGTTTTCTTGACCCCTTCCAGCCAGCTCATCTAGTGACCTTCTGGCAGTTTTCTTGACCCCTTCTAGCCAGCTCATCTAGTGACCTTCTGGCAGTTTTCTTGACCCCTTCTAGCCAGCTCATCTAGTGACCTTCTGGCAGTTTTCTTGACCCCTTCTAGCCAGCTCATCTAGTGACCTTCTGGCAGTTATCTTGACCCCTTCTAGCCAGCTCATCTAGTGACCTTCTGGCAGTTTTCTTGACCCCTTCTAGCCAGCTCATCTAGTGACCTTCTGGCAGTTTTCTTGACCCCTTCTAGCCAGCTCATCTAGTGACCTTCTGGCAGTTTTCTTGACCCCTTCAGCCAGCTCATCTAGTGACCTTCTGGCAGTTTTTCTTGACCCCTTCAGCCAGCTCATCTAGTGACCTTCTGGCAGTTTTCTTGACCCCTTTCCAGCCAGCTCATCTAGTGACCTTCTGGCAGTTTTCTTGACCCCTTCTAGCCAGCTCATCTAGTGACCTTCTGGCAGTTTTCTTGACCCCTTCCAGCCAGCTCATCTAGTGACTTCTGGCAGTTTTCTTGACCCCTTCTAGCCAGCTCATCTAGTGACCTTCTGGCAGTTTTCTTGAACCCTTCCTAGCCAGCTCATCTAGTGACCTTCTGGCAGTTTTCTTGACCCCTTCTAGCCAGCTCATCTAGTGACCTTCTGGCAGTTTTCTTGACCCCTTCTAGCCAGCTCATCTAGTGACCCTTCTGGCAGTTTCTGACCCCTTCCTAGCCAGCTCATCTAGTGGACCTTCCTGGCAGGTTTCTTGACCCCTTCCAGCAGTTATTCAGTGACCTATATGGCAGTTTCTTGCCCCTTCTAGCCAGAACATCTAGTGTACCTTCTGGAGTTTTCTTGACCCCTTCTAGCCAGTCATCATCTAGGGCTTCTGGAGTTTGCTTGACCCCTTCTAGCCAGCTCATCAGTGACCTTCTCGGCAGTTTTCTTGACCCTTCTAGCCAAGCTCTTCTTAGTGACCTTCTGGCAGTTTTCTTGACCCCTTCTAGCCAGCTCATCTAGTGACCTTCTGCTGTTTTTTGACGCCTTCTAGCCAGCTCATCTAGTGACCTTCTGGCAGTTTCTTGAACACTTCTAGCTCCAGTCATCTTGTGACCTTCTGGCTGTTTTCTTGACCCATTATAGCCAGCTATCTAGTGACACTTCTGGCAGATTTCTTGACCCTCTAGCCAGAGCTCATATAGTGGACCTTCTGGCTGTTTTCTTGTCCCTCTAGCCAGCTCATCTTAGTGACCTTCTGGCATTTTTCTTGACCCCTTTAGCCCAGGTGCTCATATAGTGACCTTCTGGCAGTTTTCTAGAACCCCTTCTTAGCCAGCTATCTAGTGACCTATCTGGCAGTTTTCTTGACCCCCTTCTAGCCAGCTCATCTAGTGACTTCTGGCAGTTTTCTTGACCCCTTCTAGCCAGCTCATCTAGTGACCTTCTGGCAGTTTTCTTGACCCCTTCTAGCCAGCTCATCTAGTGACCTTCTGGCAGTTTTCTTGACCCCTTCTAGCCAGCTCATCTAGTGACCTTCTGGCAGTTTTCTTGACCCCTTCTAGCAGCTCATCTAGTGACCTTCTGGCAGTTTCTTGACCCCTTCTAGCCAGCTCATCTAGTGACCTTCTGGCAGTTTTCTTGACCCCTTCCTAGCCAGCTCATCTAGTGACCTTCTGGCAGTTTTCTTGACCCCTTCTAGCCAGCTCATCTAGTGACCTTCTGGCAGTTTTCTTGACCCTTCTAGCCAGCTCATCTAGTGACCTTCTGGCAGTTTTCTTGACCCCTTCTAGCCAGCTCATCTAGTGACCTTCTGGCAGTTTTCTTGACCCCTTCTAGCCAGCTCATCTAGTGACCTTCTGGCAGTTTTCTTGACCCCTTCTAGCCAGCTCATCTAGTGACCTTCTGGCAGTTTTTCTTGACCCCTTCAAGCCAGCTCATCTAGTGACCTTCTGGCAGTTTTCTTGACCCCTTCTAGCCAGCTCATCTAGTGACCTTCTGGCAGTTTTCTTGACCCCTTCCAGCCAGCTCATCTAGTGACCTTCTGGCAGTTTTCTTGACCCCTTCTAGCCAGCTCATCTAGTGACCTTCTGGCAGTTTTCTTGACCCCTTCTAGCCAGCTCATCTAGTGACCTTCTGGCAGTTTTCTTGACCCCTTCTAGCCAGCTCATCTAGTGACCTTCTGGCAGTTTTCTTGACCCCCTTCTAGCCAGCTCATCTAGTGACCTTCTGGCAGTTTTCTTGACCCCTTCTAGCCAGCTCATCTAGTGACCTTCTGGCAGTTTTCTTGACCCCTTCTAGCCAGCTCATCTAGTGACCCTTCTGGCAGTTTTTCTTGACCCCTTCTAGCCAGCTCATCTAGTGACCTTCTGGCAGTTTTCTTGACCCCTTCTAGCCAGCTCATCTAGTGACCTTCTGGCAGTTTTCTTGACCCCTTCTAGCCAGCCTCATCTAGTGACCCTTCTGGCAGTTTTCCTTGACCCCTTCTAGCAGCTCATCTAGTGACCTTCTGGCAGTTTTCTTGACCCCTTCTAGCCAGCTCATCTAGTGACCTTCTGGCAGTTTTCTTGACCCCTTCTAAGCCAGCTCATCTAGTGACCTTCTGGCAGTTTTCTTGACCCCTTCTAGCCAGCTCATCTAGTGACCTTCTGGCAGTTTTCTTGACCCCCTTCTAGCCAGCTCATCTAGTGACCTTCTGGCAGTTTTCTTGACCCCTTCTAGCCAGCTCATCTGTGACCTTCTGGCAGTTTTCTTGACCCCTTCTAGCCAGCTCATCTAGTGACCTTCTGGCAGTTTTCTTGACCCCTTCTAGCCAGCTCATCTAGTGACCTTCTGGCAGTTTTCTTGACCCCTTCTAGCCAGCACATCTAGTGACCTTCTGGCAGTTTTCTTGACCCCCTTCTAGCCAGCTCATCTAGTGACCTTCTGGCAGTTTTCTTGACCCCTTCTAGCCAGCTCATCTAGTGACCTTCTGGCAGTTTTCTTGACCCCCTTCTAGCCAGCTCATCTAGTGACCTTCTGGCAGTTTCTTGACCCCCTTCTAGCCAGCTCATCTAGTGACCTTCTGGCAGTTTTCTTGACCCTTCTAGCCAGCTCATCTAGTGACCTTCTGGCAGTTTTCTTGACCCCTTCTAGCCAGCTCATCTAGTGACCTTCTGGCAGTTTTCTTGACCCCTTCTAGCCAGCTCATCTAGTGACCTTCTGGCAGTTTTCTTGACCCCTTCTAGCCAGCTCATCTAGTGACCTTCTGGCAGTTTTCTTGACCCCCTTCTAGCCAGCTCATCTAGTGACCTTCTGGCAGTTTTCTTGACCCCTTCTAGCCAGCTCATCTAGTGACCTTCTGGTAGTTTTCTTGACCCCTTCTAGCCAGCTCATTGCAGGTCTTCCTCTCTTCCTTTAATTTTTACCAACATCAACACCTTTTCCAAATCATTTTCTCTTATTATGTGTCTGAAGTATACCAGTCTTTGCTTACATATTTGGGATTCTAGGGATCTGATAGAATTCATTTCATTTAAGAATAAACTATTTATCTGTCCATGGCACTCTCTGAGTAGCTTTCTCCAATTTTATGGCTTATTTTTAAATGTTAGTTGGGTACTGTAATAAAGATATTTGGTCCATAGTTTTCTCAGCAGTGCTTGATACAGAAGTGGTTTGTCAGGGCGGTCTTCTTCCATCTATGCCAGTGGCCAAATAAATTTGGCTCTTCTGCCTTTTGAGATGATTTCTCCCCTCAAGAACAAGAGAGTTGCACAGTAGAACTACCTCTCTGTAAAGGACAACACCTAGTTGCAGAGACAGTGTCCTTTAGAGAGGCGTCCTATTACCAGAGAACAATTAAATAGTAAAAAATGGTAATTTTGGGGATGAAAACTGTTCTTTATAGAGAAGGTATCCTCTATTGAAAGTGTCCTCTCATAGTGATTCTATTGTAGCAGAGTGTAGTAAAGAAATACAGTAGAGGGACATTAAAGAGATGCAGTAGGGTGCAGTAAAGCTCTAGAGTCCTCTAGAAAACTTAAAAATAATGGGACCTGAGATATACAAACTTCCAAGAAGGCAGTAAATAAAGGGAGGAAGTAGTGACACATAAATAGCTCCTCCATTCATGTACCAAAACATCTCTCCCTTTAAACACCTTTTGGAAAATTCTACGGATTTCATAAGTTCCCTCTCATAGGATGTTATGAAATGGAAGCTACCCCTGTACTGATGAGGGCCGTAGCCCGTGGTAAACAGGTTGTTGTGGTCTCCATTCTAACAGGTGTCAACTTACATGGTGTACTTCTTCTGGTGGGAGCTGAGGGGGGTGGGGGAGGTCAGACACCCTGCCAGTCGGCCAATGGAGATGAACCTGCCCACACAGGGTTTATAAAGCATACAGAGAAACCTGCTATATTTGGTTAAAACCCCCATGATATCTCAGTTATCTCCCCATACATAATACATCAGTCCTAAGAGGCAGGTACCCTGTGGAATAACATATACATGTGATGGTTTAATTGGATATTGTCACAGAGTATTCTGTGGTAGTCTACTCATCTTATCATCATGAGTCACGTGACATCAGCATTTTATTTGTAAATAGTTTGTATCTCGGTTGTATTGATTGATCTGAAAAAACTTGAAAATACCATTCTTGGAGAAATAAATTATTCCGGAGGCAACTCTTAAAGTAGAGATATATCTCATTATTCTCTTATATAAATTGGTAGGATGGTTGAAACACGTTCTGGAAAGACATGTCTGAGGAAAGAATCAAGGCTGAAGAGTCTGCCAAGCCGCAACCTGGTGCAACAATATAGCACTGTGATAAACTTCACTATGGCTATAAAGTTACCTCTTATAGAGGGACTTGTCCATGTCATTAGGTTCGGTGATCTCCACCCCATAGGTCTTCTTCATGGTGGGGAAGTGGGTCTTGAAGGTGAAGTGTGTGGAGGAGGAGTCTGTGGAAGAGGACTCCACAGAGTCTTGTAGGAAAGGATTGTCAGAGTCCGAGTCCCCACTGTCTGTGTCACTGTTGCCGCTGGAGGAAGAACTGATCCCACAAACTGAGGGGTTGGGTGGTACCTCCCGCCTCCGTCCCAGCCTCAGTCGGACTGAGAATGGACTGAAGTCCGTGGTGAAGCTGGGCATGAAGTCCCTCACAGAGTGGCTGACCTTGAAGCTGAAGTGGTCTGAAAGGATGGTGAACTCGTAGGGCTTGTAGAAGTCATAGAAACCATTGATCTTCTCATGATCCGGCTCCCCGTAGAAGACATGCTCCACGGTCCCCTGCTGCCCCTTGATTGCCTGGTTCAGGGGCAGGGGCAGATGCTCCGTGACCTCCTCCCCGAACCAGCAGGTCAGGCTGCTGCGGCAGCAGGGATGGTGGCCCGCGGCCTCCGGGTTGTGGAGGTAGTAGTCTGTGGTGAGGTCCCACAGAGGGGTGGTCTGGCACCAGGCCTTGTACACCCCCAGGAAGAGGTTGATGGCATTCTGCTTGTCGGCGTCAGAGAAGGTGTTGCTGTAGTAGCGGGAGAGGGTCTGCATGATGTCCCTGGACTGGGAGGAGAGCGGTGCAATCTTGCGGTACGTCTTGATGCGGTGTACCAGCTGGGAGCCTCCGTACTGTAGTGCCAGCACATCCCCGTGGTCTTCATACAGTTCTTCCAACATCCTGCAACATTACAACATAGGTAAAGTAGGTGGTACAGAGCAGGAGGGACAAGCACTGGTTCTGTCCTCCCAAGAGAACAACAGTCTTTGATTTCCAGACTTAAGTCTGGTCATCTACGGACAATGACTTTCCAGAATGGTTGCAAGGTTTTCCCACTATGTACTAAGTGCAATTCTCAGCCTGCAACCCCAAGACATATTATTGACTATATTGACTCATCCATTAATGAGCTCTACTCTTCCCCGGCAGACACCATCAACAAGCTTTACAAGCTTGATACCTTAGTGCAGTGATTCTCAACCAATGTGCCGCGGTAATTTTGTGTGCCGCGAAATTCTAAAAATGTGCCGCCGAATTTTAGTCATATGATTATGTTCACGTTTGTATTGGTTTTTCTTTTTTTCTTTTTCATTTTTTTACTTTTTAAAATAACGAAATTAGCAAATTGAATGTTAGAGATGTATATTACTTATATTTTGCATAGAAATATTGATACATAATTTGAATTTTCTTGCATTCAAGTTAGCAAAAGTGTGCCACGAAATTCTAAAATTGTGCCGCCAAATTTTCAAATCTTTAAAATAATGCCGCAACAAAAAAAAGGTTGAGAATCACTGCCTTAGTGTGATTGAGTGGAGATTAGAAAGAAGAAGACAACATAGGTAAGTGTCACCACAGATCATGGTATGTGTGCTGCATTAACCCTAGATCTGTACAACAATCAAAATGGTACATTATTATTATGAAACATTACTGAGCTCTCTCTTATAAGAAATTTAAACTATTTACATACATTTCTTAAAATAAAATAAACCTCTACTGATCTTACTGCAATGATAAAATAATGGGAGGGCCTGGCTCATCAGTGGTGAACCCTCCCAACGGTGTATGTTAAAACAAAGTGGTGATCTTCCTAACTTTAGTTGCTTCAACTGATCCTTAATAATTAAGGTTTGAAAGCTCACCAATTCAGTAAAGTATTTTGAAAGGTTTGAGAACCCTCTTTTGACTAATTTACTGGTGGGTGATCAGAAGCCCCCAAAGGTGCATCAGATACAAGCCCAGATATGTACAAGTAGTTGTATAGATGCAAATCATTTCTTCTTCCTCATGGAATTCGTGTAATCTTTACACAAGGGGATAAGAAACAACAACAACATTTCTTCTCCCTATTTGATTAAGTGGGTAGTCCTCTAAGCCAACTCTCCCAGACATTTGAATCATTTCTCCACAACCTCCAAAGGTGCAATGAAAGATAACTTTGTTATAAATCCTAGACAGTTGAGTTTGGTATATAGGTCAGAAAGGCTGCTGACAGGACATTACTGTGGTGGTCCAATGGGAGAGTTACTTACCTGACAATGTCCGAGTCAAACTGGAGGGACGGGGTGTCGATCATGCCCATTGCATGGAGCTGGCACACACCCATTCATTCACTCTAATACCATTATACAACAAACCCCCTCCCTTGCTAAAACAAACCGGGGATATAGCGACACTTCCCATTCCCCAAGTTTTGTCCATGAGTGTATAGTCTTTTATTTATTGGAGTGATCAGCACTTACTAACCTCTAGCATAAACACAAGGTAATAAGACCAAATCCAAATAAATAAAAAGTGTGTATAAAATCGACTAGTACAGGCTCGAATCCTTTCCTTCGCGAGTTGGAGCAAATCATTAAACTACACTCCAAATCAGCACAACTATTATTAACACACTGTTTATTTATTAGGTCTTATTACCTTGTGTTTATAATCCAAATTTTAATTCAACCCACTATAATTCAACACATACTTTAAACACAAGGTAATAAGACCAAATCCAATTGAATAAATAGTATGTTAATTTGGTCTTATTACCTTGTGTTTATAATCCAAATTTTAATTCAACCCACTATAATTCAACACATACTTTAAACACAAGGTAATAAGACCAAATCCAATTGAATAAATAGTATGTTAATTTGGTCTTATTACCTTGTGTTTATAATCCAAATTTTAATTCAACCCACTATAATTCAACACATACTTTAAACACAAGGTAATAAGACCAAATCCAATTGAATAAATAGTATGTTAATTTGGTCTTATTACCTTGTGTTTATAATCCAAATTTTAATTCAACCCACTATAATTCAACACATACTTTAAACACAAGGTAATAAGACCAAATCCAATTGAATAAATAGTATGTTAATTTGGTCTTATTACCTTGTGTTTATAATCCAAATTTTAATTCAACCCATTATAATTCAACACATACTTTAAACACAAGGTAATAAGACCAAATCCAATTGAATAAATAGTATGTTAATTTGGTCTTATTACCTTGTGTTTATAATCCAAATTTTAATTCAACCCACTATAATTCAACACATACTTTAAACACAAGGTAATAAGACCAAATCCAATTGAATAAATAGTATGTTAATTTGGTCTTATTACCTTGTGTTTATAATCCAAATTTTAATTCAACCCATTATAATTCAACACATACTTTAAACACAAGGTAATAAGACCAAATCCAATTGAATAAATAGTATGTTAATTTGGTCTTATTACCTTGTGTTTATAATCCAAATTTTAATTCAACCCATTATAATTCAACACATACTTTAAACACAAGGTAATAAGACCAAATCCAATTGAATAAATAGCATGTTAATTTGGTCTTATTACCTTGTGTTTATAATCCAAATTTTAATTCAACCCACTATAATTCAACACATACTTTAAACACAAGGTAATAAGACCAAATCCAATTGAATAAATAGTATGTTAATTTGGTCTTATTACCTTGTGTTTATAATCCAAATTTTAATTCAACCCACTATAATTCAACACATACTTTAAACACAAGGTAATAAGACCAAATCCAATTGAATAAATAGTATGTTAATTTGGTCTTATTACCTTGTGTTTATAATCCAAATTTTAATTCAACCCATTATAATTCAACACATACTTTAAACACAAGGTAATAAGACCAAATCCAATTGAATAAATAGTATGTTAATTTGGTCTTATTACCTTGTGTTTATAATCTATAATCCAAATTGTGCCTTATCATAACCTCTAGCATGTTTGGCAGTGAAAGAGTTAATACAGATTTGTTAATTGGCACTACTGAGAAAATGGTTAGGTTACCTAGTGACTCTCAATGAGAATTATGACACCATCTTTGGGGAGATGATTTTGGTAGGGAAGCTGATCTTACTCTATCACCTTGGAATTCTGAGTTGAATATCCACAGAGTACCTGTCAATGTTTCTATATTAAGTCTGACTCTGAAGACATTTTGTGATTCAGTCACATCGCAGCCCACGCCAAGGAGAGTCAAGTATTGATAAATAATCTCCATGACAAGAGATGTACATACTGTATTTGAAAGTATGAAACATTCTATTTCTCTCTACATCATCTAGACTACTTGTCTATTTTCTGATATAATTCTTATTGTCTACTTAGCATGTGAATACTGTATATGCTAAATTTATCATTTTATAGGGGTGCAATTTGGATTATAGATTAGAAACACGAGGTAATAAGACCAAATCCAAATAAATAAATAGTGTAAGTAATAATGAAAAAAGGGCATCTCCTTATCGTGCAACTGAAAGTTGCTGATGGCTTGCGCCATCTATCGGAATAAATATCAACTATTCTCGTTGATTTTTAATTATTCCAGAATTGGCCAAATACCCATTCTTGATTAATCAAGAAAAGCTAACCATGGACACGTTTCGGGCTGTTGGCCCTCATAGTGTAAGTAATGTTTCTTTATTCCTCACACATAGTTTATGTAGTTGGACATGTTACCTCTATAATCAGTCAGGCAGGCAAAGTCAGACTTTCACCAAAGTGTGCCTGGATCATGGTACCATGATCAAAGAAAGCTGCACCCCTATACCCCATTCCATGAGATCATGAACTCATAGAATTTGTGTAATCTTTGCACAAGGGGATAAGAAACAACAACATAATCAGTGAATTAAACCTGAATGAAGCTGGCACAACTAAATCTAAATAGATAATAATCAGACCACCATGACACCATCAAACCAAAAACTGAGAAATCTGTGTTCTCACCTGGAAGGCCAGTGCTGTCTTGCCGAGGGCAAACTGGGCCGTGTTGGTGCGGTCGAGACAATCCACACAGTTGACTCTCACCACCCCAGTCTGGAAGAAACCAGGGCCGTGCGGGTTCTTGTACCGCCGGTTGTAGAAGCAGCAGCTGTTGGTGTGGTGACGCTGGGCGTGATAGGGGGCCCAGTTCTGGAAGAAACCAACTTTCTTGACCACGTAAGCTGCGATGTCAGAGAGCCGGTTCATCACACTTGGTTCCTTCCTGGCCACACAAACAACTCGGTTACCATACATTGGAGTGGGTAGCCCAATCACTGAGGAGGTCTCTGCACTAACTGACTTATTCCAGTTGAACACAGTCCCACAGAGTGTCGTATATTCATATTTTAATAATATATTAATAATTTTAAATCCACATATTATTATTCTGTGATATTGATAAGGTACAATTTGGATTATAGATTATACAGTTACGAGAGTCATTCCTCATCTCCTAATCAATCAGTCATCAGTTTTCATCTCTGTCACCGTTTGCTTTTTTTTTTGGAATGGCGCCCTCCTATTGGTTGGCTACGGTCACGCCACCTTTGCCCCCCCCCCCCCCCCCCCCCATCATGCCCCCCCCACTCGCTATTTCGTCTTTGTAACTATTGTGTTGGAGCGGGTCGCTCCCTAAATAAATGCATATATTAGATAATAACCAAATGGAATCCTCTCTTTCTTTTTCCCAGTAAGAGACTCCTACGGAAGCCAACAGTACATAGACAGATAAAGCACATAGGCTATAGTTATTAACTAATATATGCATTTATTTGAGGTGCCAATTTATAATTGTAACAAATAGTATTTGAATAAAAACATTCAATCGGGTAAAACACGGGCGTTGCCCGGGTCATTCGGCTAGTAGATTATAAACACAAGGTAATAAGACCAAATCCAAATAAATAAATAGTGTGTGAAGTTTCGGTAACAGCATTGTTACCATCTTCAGACAAAAGTACTGAATGATGTGACTGAATGTAAATTCAGTACTTTTGTCTGAAGATGGTAACAACGCTGTTACCGAAACGTCACACACTATTTATTTATTTGGATTTGGTCTTATTACCTTGTGTTTATTCTGCGATATATTGTATATATCATAACATATAACTTATCATCATAATACTATTGTTGACTGGTACTTCCTTCGGGAGGTCGAAAGGTAAAAGCCAGACCTTTGATCTCTGATGATCCCATATTTTTGAAGCCTTCAGTGCCGGAGTTGTGCTCGGCGCTGCCTTGGTTCCCTCAAAACGGCGTGCACTAGCCCTCCTCTCCCCCGGGGCGCCCACGGCCTTGCCGTCGCCTCTCCAGCCCTCTCCTTGGCCCTCCTCTGCGGCGGGTTGCTCGGAGACACCTAACTATGAGTTATGCCTTAAAAAGCTTACCGAAGCTTGTAGAAGGCACAATAATAGTATATGTAATATTATAAAGAATATTGTCTAATAAATAATTATGTACCATGTTGGATATAATGTATTCTGTATGGATTCAAATAAAGATGGCAGTCAAAGGAAGAGGAGATGGAAGAAGTAGAAGAGAAAAGAACGACAGATCCAAGTCGTGTATCTAGGTCACTTAGAACAAAGAGGCCCTCATATTCCAGAGTTGAATGTCCTGAGAGATTGGGATGTTAGGCAAAGCTTCTTCCCGACCAAATTTACCATCATGGCCGACAGAGACAGGGACCAATCAAAGGTCAAGCAGGGTCCCACATGACCCAAGCCAGGGGGCGGGGCAACCAGAGTTCGGTCGGTAACGTGTGTGTCAAGACGTGTGTGTGCATCTTCTAAAAGTAGTGCCTCGAGGTCCAAGATGTGAGTCATCTCAATCCAATTTAATCGCGAAAATCCTTCCATCTCCTCTCCCGAGCCGCCAATGATTAATATTCCGAGGTGTTTTGTGATTCATTAATCGATATAGTGTGCCGATTTTTTCATCCACCGCCATTGATAACGACTGCCCAAACATACAAACCCCCATCCACTCCCGAGGATTCTCAGGACAAAGCACTTTAATATAGAGAGTCGACAAGATTCTCAGGATCCTTTTCCCATATACCACAGAGAGTCGACAGGATGGACGAGAAAAACGAAACGCAAGACGCGGAGGAATACACCGCAGAGGGAGAAAACAACCCCGCCGTAAGTTCTCCCAAAATAGAACCCCCCCCTCCGTCGGCAGAGTTGCCGGCCGTCTTGGCACGCCTCGCGGCGTGTTTATCTGCCCTTCAGACCACCAGCGACCGCGTGACCCATCGGACGGAGATAGAAGTCCAGAGCTTCGACGGGACCTACCCAGCCGCACAGTTCTTTCGGACATATGACCAGAAAACAGACTGGGATGGTCTCACCAACACGGAAAAAGTGCTCCGCCTACCCCGTTACCTGAACAACAAACCGCTAGAACACTTCAGGAGGCTTCGGATGGAGACCCAACATTACATCCAGGTGAGACAGACCTTCCTGGATCTCTATCCGGAGACCAATGAGGCCACGTATGCCCAATACTTCTCCATGAAGCTGGCCGGACAGCCCAACCTGGAAGAATACTATCGGAATAAGACCGCGCTGGGTCTACAACTGGGCCTCCCACAAGAGGTCATCTTGGAGACGCTCACCGAGGGGCTGCCACCCTCCGACCAGCGCCTCGTCCGCATTGTGCCGCCAGAGAACCTAGGTGCATGGTTCCGGCTGGTGCAGCGGATCCGCGGCAGCGGCGCACCATCTCCAAGGCACCCAGACGAGCACGCACCACCCCCTACTGGGCCCCTACGCACCGGTGCGACCTAGTCCAAGAACAGTGCCAACCAGGTCGACCCCGCCAACAGACTGCCGTTTTTGTGGTGGACTACACTGGCACTCTGAGTGTCGTCTCAGACAAGCCCCGCAGTTGCCCGTGCCTCCGGAGACGCACGAGCAGCGCGCTCCGCGCAACTAGCGGAACAACGGCCGTGAGCCCAGCCCCATCACCAAGCGTCACGCGCACAAGCCACTGGGATAACCAAGGGAGCCCCAGACCAGCAGCCAGCAGGTAGGCCTACTGACCAGGCCTTTCGTCAACCTGACAATTAGATTGCCAATCTCCCATGGACTGTCCCTACCATTCCTGATAGACACGGGTGCGTCCGTTAACCTAGTGTCATGTGCCATATATAAAAATTTAAAGAATAATTTCCCTGACCTAAATTTAATAACTAAAAAAATAATAAATTTACAGACAATAGATGGCCACGTGCCAACAATAGGCCAGATTACCTTCCCCCTATCCATTCATGCCATAACCCAAAACGAAGTATTCCACGTGGTGGACGCCCCTCTACCATTTGGAATACTTGGTATTAATACCCTCCGTAAATTCAAATTAAAAATCGATTTTGCACATGGCACTATGTACCAACTCGATGCACCTTTGTCGCCCCTGACCTACCACTTTGCTGTGTTGCCCGAAAGGTGCACATATTGGGAATGCCAGGCGGACCTATGCAAGGCCCACACTATTTTTCCGCCTTCCGCCAACAATACCCAATATGCGCATTTTTCGGACAACACGTCCACAACCCAGGGACTCACCCAACCACCGCACCATGTCCAATCAAAGAACTTTTTTAGAGCCAACTGCTCTTATTATAGGGTCAAGGTACCAGAACAACCACCCAATGCCAACCTCTCACACCCCACCAAGGTCCAAACGGACCACCTTCACCATACACCCAAACATCCCCATTCCACACACCATTCCATGTACCACACACACCACCCAACATCACCAGAACACCTCCCAGGGATCCCCATAGACAATCAACCGCAGCCACCGTATCCACCTCAATTCCCGGCGCTATTGCGCCAATACCAACACGTGTTCTCCCGGAACAAATTCGCGGTCCCATGCCTAAAGGTTCCCCCAGTAAGAATCGCCACCAACTCCGACAAAGTCGTCACCATCCGCCCATATAGGGTACCGATATGCGACCAACGGGAAATACGCAGTCAGATCCGACAGATGTTGGATAATGACATCATTGAGCCGTCCTACTCCCCTTTCTCTAGCCCGGTCACCCTAGTGACCAAGCGAGACAAGACCAAAAGGTTTTGTATCGACTATAGGAAGGTGAACGAGGTCATAAGCTCCGATGTCCATCCACTCCCGAGGATCGAAGATATACTGGACCGTCTCGCGCGGGCCAAGTATTTCTCGACTGCCGACGTCTCCTCCGCATATTGGCAAGTGCCGATACACCCTGATTCTCGACCACTGTTGGCCTTCGCCACGATAGACGGGTTGTATCAGCCCACCCGATTGCCTTTCGGACTTAAGACCAGTCCACAGATCTATGAAAGGGCAATCAATCAGGTCCTGCAGGGGCACGGACTTGATTGTGTGGCGCACTATTTTGACGACTTTGTCATATATTCGGAGACACTGGAGGAACACCAAGAACACCTGCGCAGGTTTTTCGCGTTCTGCGACGCGGAGAACTTGCAACTCAACCTCACCAAATGCGAGTTTTTTAGGCAGACCATCGAATTTCTGGGGTACACAATCACCGCTGGTACCACCACCCCCACTTATCCGCAATACCGACGTAATCCACGCTATCCCACCCCCGAACAATCGCAAAACGCTGCAATCCTTCTTAGGCGCCGTGAACGTCTATAATAAGTTCATCCCGGACTATGCCCGTTTGCGGACCCCACTCAACAACCTTCTCAAGAAGGATGTGACGTGGGACTGGGATGACAAATGCCAAAAGGCGTTCACCAGCCTGAAGGAAAGCCTCACACAACACCCCGTATTGCACCTCTACAAGGATGAACTACCATGCCAGGTATATTGCGATGCATCAACACTTGGCATTGCAGGCGTCCTCAAACAAGTCCACTCCGCTGGGAAGGCCTACCCAGTCCAATATTTCAGCCGCGCTCTGCGTGTACACGAGCGGAACTACACCATCTCCGAACTAGAATGCCTCGCCATTGTCGAGAGCGTGGAGAAGTTCCGTGTGTATCTAATGGGCAGAAAATTCACCATATTTTCTGACCATCATGCACTGCAGTGGCTGAAGACGATCAAAAACCCGTCAGGCAGATTATTCCGATGGAGTTTGAGGTTATCGTGTTACGAATACGAAGTCCGCTACATAAAAGGATCACTACAACATGAAGCGGACCTCCTATCCCGTAACCCGTTTTGTGGATTCTTAGACGCCACCATCATTAAGAACCACCAACTCACTCCTTCGGGAGAATCTAAACTGACCATTGATCGAAACGGACTGCAAACCCTAAAGCGTAGAGGTGTAACCAAAATTGTCGTCCCTGACGCCCTCGTTCCCGACCTACTAACAAAGGTGCACAGTCGGTACAACCACCCGGGCATATCCCAGATGACCAGGCTCATCTCTACCCAGTACTACTGGAAGGGGATGTCAGAAGACATCTCCAAAACCACCAAAGCCTGCGCCATCTGTCAGTCAACAAAACCCCCTCGAGGTCCCACGTTTGGGGAACTAGGACAACTTCCTGTGGCCACTCAGCCTTTTGATCTGGTCGCCCTCGACACCATAGCTGGGCTTGCCAAATATGGTAACGCCAAAACTTACCTCCACGTTGTGGTGGATCACTTTTCGCGCTACACGTGGACCTTCCCCTCAAAATCTACCAGCCTCACCACCTATCAACAGGTGATAAAGCGAGTGTTGCAGGACGGCTCTCCGAAACGCCTACTCACGGATAGAGCGCCTGCGTTCACCTCACCAAAGTTCAGGAAGTTCCTGATTAACAGGAACATCCATCCCCTGCTCACCACCAGTAACAACCCCCAAGCTAATGGTCTATGCGAGCGCCTGAACGCTACCTTAACAGGCAAACTAAGGTTACTCCATTTGGAAAACCCCAAAGCCGCATGGACTAAGCTGGCGAAGCGCGTTACTGTGGTGTATAACAACACGCCCCACTCAGTTACCGGGTTCCCACCTGGCTACCTGATGTTCGGCGTTCTACCTCCCGAGCTCACTGAGCATGTAAACCCCTACCCCGTTTTAACCACAGCCCGACGGATAGCCCATGAACGTACCCAGGCCAAGCACCTCAAAGACAAACATGCCTACGACCAACAACATAAGACACCCCATTTTGAACCCGGAGATCTCGTGTTGGTAAAAGTTTACCATCACCCCAATACAGGCAAACTGGCTCCGTATTTCACGGGTCCCTACGAGATCTTAGAGATCATCTCTCCCAACGTGGTGAGAATAAACCGACCCAACCAACCTCTAAATCGGAATACCGACACAGTCCATGTAAATAAATTACAGTACTATAACGAAAATATTCGTTATATCGCACCTCCCACTCTGATACCACACCCTGCTAAACCCCAATCTAGGACGCTACCACCACTGTTCGAGCACCTCACCCCAGACCTCTTTACAGTTGAGCGCTTTGCTCCTACAATAGGCAATTGTACCACTACCACCCCTGTTGACCCACAATGTAACATTATCGCCCAACGCGATATTCCCCAACCTGCAATATCCCGTCCAACCCATATAACCAAAGTTAAAACCCCAATCCCTACAGTTAGGGCTGATCCCAAACCAATTCCCTTACAGGCAAGGTTTTTTCGTAACGTGAAAACCTTCCCCTTGTTCCACCTCCTATACCTCATCAACCTTTTCATCCTACCCACTGTACTATTACCCATGGCCACCCTACTGTATGTCAGTGTCTATACACTGCAGCCCAACCGTCTCTTCCAACTACAGGAAGCCCTATTCGAAATAACCATCGCCGTAGTGGAACTAATCCATCGAACCATAGGAATAATTCTCCCGGAGTTATGGACCATCCTTGTCCACAGTCATGCCTTGGTCGCTCTAATAGGTGAAATCATAGGAGAGATTTTCCAAACCCTCTTTAGAGCGCGCCAAGTCGAATAGCAATCTCCCCACCTTTACAAACACTCGTCGATAACCCCGCTGTCAGCTGGCGTCCACTTTACAGAAACCTTCCGCCGCGCCGACGTCACGTCCTTTCCGATCACGTGACCGACGTCACATCCTCCCTGCGGAATGTAAACAAACCCGCCGTCACTTTTCGCGTGTCACCACACTTAAAGTTACTTTCTGGAACATACACTCACACACACTCGCATACATTCACGCACCTATATAGTTTTGGCAACCTTATGACCTACGACCCTATAATAAACAAAGATTGGACATTGTTATGTAAAAAAAAAAAATATTCTTCTTTTGTGTATATTTTTGTTAACCAATTTTAAAGGACTTGTACACAACCAGCACTTTTATTTTTTTTATTTTTATTTTTTTTATTCCCACCATCCATGTCTATCACCCTTTCAATTTCTTAATCACCTCAAGTTTATTTTTTTTCCTTTTATTGTTTAAACCTTGTTTTGTCCTAACTGAATGAACAACTGACCTGACGCAATACTTCTCATGTATCAGCCTTCAGTTATCATACAGGAGCTTTGATTTCTTTTTTTTATGTTTTGTTTATATTTTTTCACCGCCCCAAAGGCTAATCAGATTTCTTTTTCTTTTTTTTTTCCCTCCATCACCAAAATTTATTGTCTATAGTTTTCTTTTTATTTCTGTTAATGTCTTATATGTTTTGTTTGGATTGCACCTCATAGAGTTTCCCTTGCTGTGGGTTTCCACACAGCAAGATTGAACACCTATGCAGGCAAGATTTTTTTTTTTTTCCTCCAAAAAATTATCATATTTTTTCCTAGTTTAGCAAGCACCCCTATCTACTCAAATTTCTTTTTATTACTTATTTCCATCATTTACTTTCTCCCCAATTGTATCTAACCACTCACTATTTTAAAAAAATTTTTATTTTTTTTTTCTTTCCCAAAAAAATTATTTTTCTTTTTTCAGAATTTAATACAGATCCCTTTTAAAATTCTTATTCATAGGGGGCGCATCTGTAATATTATAAAGAATATTGTCTAATAAATAATTATGTACCATGTTGGATATAATGTATTCTGTATGGATTCAAATAAAGATGGCAGTCAAAGGAAGAGGAGATGGAAGAAGTAGAAGAGAAAAGAACGACAGATCCAAGTCGTGTATCTAGGTCACTTAGAACAAAGAGGCCCTCATATTCCAGAGTTGAATGTCCTGAGAGATTGGGATGTTAGGCAAAGCTTCTTCCCGACCAAATTTACCATCATGGCCGACAGAGACAGGGACCAATCAAAGGTCAAGCAGGGTCCCACATGACCCAAGCCAGGGGGCGGGGCAACCAGAGTTCGGTCGGTAACGTGTGTGTCAAGACGTGTGTGTGCATCTTCTAAAAGTAGTGCCTCGAGGTCCAAGATGTGAGTCATCTCAATCCAATTTAATCGCGAAAATCCTTCCATCTCCTCTCCCGAGCCGCCAATGATTAATATTCCGAGGTGTTTTGTGATTCATTAATCGATATAGTGTGCCGATTTTTTCATCCACCGCCATTGATAACGACTGCCCAAACATACAAAACCCCATCCACTCCCGAGGATTCTCAGGACAAAGCACTTTAATATAGAGAGTCGACAAGATTCTCAGGATCCTTTTCCCATATACCACATATATATTGTTGACTGGTAATTCTTAAGTTTGTATCTAATACGGTGTAATATAATAAAAAGCCATTTAAATAAATAAAGCCTAAAATCTAGTCTACTTTTAAATCAACCTAAATACACCACAGGAAGAAACTCCCATACAGAGCCAGACATAACAGAACGAGATGGATACAAACCATCAAAACTAATCTCAGTTCCTACAGACAACTTTACACCAAGAAAAGATCACTGGAAGACCTATGTTGACAATATTTAACAGAGGAGGTAAGATGTGACAACAGATTCCCCATTGAAGTAAGCAGCCAAGAAGATTTCATTAGAACCCAAGAATACCGAAGGCATCAAAATTAAGATGGTACATACTAAACCTATCTTTAAAACAAGAACTGGAGGATCCCACCTAAGCACAGTTGTTACAGTGGAGTGAAGCCAGGAGGAGCTCTGAACATCAGACAGCATCAAACAACACTAACAAGATTTAGAACAGGCCATCTCAAGCCATTGAAGATAGAAAATAATAACAAAATCTACCCCACTTGCCCAAAATGTAGCTTGGCACCTGCAGCTATAGAGCACATTTTGGCTTGCATTAGATGCACTAAACAGGACCTTTGGGAGAGGCCGCTGCTTATCATAAAACAGCTCGAGGAGCATGAACTCATGGAATTTGTGTAATCTTTACACAGGGGATAAGAAACAACAACATCTCTAAAACTTATTATGTGAGTATGACAAAAATAGTGATAAGGCACAATTTGAATTATAAACACAAGGTAATAAGACCAAATAAATAAATAGTGTGTGACATTTCGGTAACAGTGTTGTTACCATAATGTCACACATTATTTATTTGTTTGGTGTTATTACCTTGTGTTTATAATCCCCCAAATGTATAACTAGATGGAAGAATCCACAAAGAGTTAGGTAGATGTGACTACTCAGCTGTTTGTTGACCCTGGCCATGTCAAACCCCACATGGATGATGTGGAAGGGAGGGGCCAGGAACTGGTTGAGGTAGGCGATGGTGCTGAGGTACTGCTCCATCAGGATGCTCTCCTGCGGCTTCTGCTCCCTCTTCTTCACCAGGTTGAGTGCAATGACTGGTGCACCGTACTGGTGCAGCAGGGATTTGAAGTGTTGGCCAGCAGCCTGGGAATATGGGTCGATGGAGTCCACTGCCATCAGAGAGATTAGGAAGGAAATGATCCAAGTAGAACTAACTTCCTTAGATCACCTATATGGAAACTCCGCCTTTGCCAGTCCCAAGCCCGGATGAAAAAGGAGGAGGGGGAGCAGTAACAAGCTCACTAAAAAACCTGGGCTTAGCTGCCCCGGCTGATAGTACCCTGTTAGGGCTCCTAATCCAGGAATACAGGATGAGCAGCATTTGTACTCCATGTTAGGAGCAGCTGCACATGGCGTCTGTTCCTCATGTCAGAGGCGGCCATTTATTTTGGAGCTAAGTCGGCCCTGCCACTGAGTAGTGCTCCCAGTCTTAATGACCAAAGCAGACGCATTCTACTTCACCCAATCATGATGGCTTTACAAGCTTGACACCCTATTATGATTGAGTGGAGATAAGAAAGAAGAAGAAGACATATAGAGGAGAGAGAGATTTAGTGTAAAAACTCTCTTTGAAAGAGAATAGCAATCAAGGATGTGGTTTGGGGGTTACAGGTTTATAGTTTCACTTGGTAGACATAGTGGGAACATGTGGGAAGGTCATTGTGTGTAAATGACTAGACTTAAGTCTAGTATGAATATTCGGAACTATTATAGACGCGTATGATTCTTTTGAAAATTAAACAATTTCCACTGCCCTTACTGTAATGGAAAAATTTAAAGACTTAAGTCTGGAAATCAAAAAAAAAGGATTGCTGTTCCCCTGGGAGGACAGACTTGGT
>CP092875.1:92406761-92440260 GCA_030710605.1 Cordylochernes scorpioides | reverse complement strand
ACAAATAGATGTGTAATTGGCAATGCATTTTTCTTTTTTACATATATTATAAAATATTATCTCTGAAGACCTTACTGCAATGATAAAATGAATGAGAAGGCTTAGCTCATCTAATATTTTCTATCATCAACACAGCAAAGTAGTTTTAGTTATTAATAATAATAAGTGCCAAAAATGTGAAAAATTTATTTGATGTTGGTGCAAATATTACAAAGATTTCATGCGTCCATGTTCCTCAAGCTTGATCTCATTGAATGGAGTGTAGGGCTACAGGTTTCATTGATCACATGACACAGAATTTGATAGATGGTATATGTGTTGTATGCAAGTTGTGCCTGATATGATAAAACACAATTTGGATTACCATCTTCAGACAAAAGTACTGAATTCAGTACTTTTGTCTTAAGATGGTAACAACACTGTTACGGAAACGTCACACACTATTTATTTATTTGGATTTGGTCTTATTACCTTGTGTTTATAATCTATAATCGAAATTGTGTCTTATCCATTCAACACTTTTGTCTTAAGATGGTAACAACGCTGAAACGTCACACACTATTTATTTATTTGGATTTGGTCTTATTACCTTGTGTTTATAATCTATAATCCAAATTGTGTCTTATCCATTCAACACTTTTGTCTTAAGATGGTAACAACGCTGAAACGTCACACACTATTTATTTATTTGGATTTGGTACCTTGTGTTTTGTGCCTGATATGTTTACCACTCAGCCTGATGTGGTTCCAGGTAGAAAGGTACTTTGTGGCTGCCGGACTGATGTCCAAAGGCCTGGAGTGTGCCGGTGGAGTGGGCAAGTTGACTGCGGACTGGATTGTCAATGGGGAGGTGGACATGGATGTCCTCAACCTGGACATCCGCAGGTTCCTCAGCCAGCACAACAACCACCTCTTCCTGCGCGACCGCATACGCGAAGCTCCAGGTACACCTCCATCCTTATTTGAGCACCTTTAAAGCATAAATGAGATACTCAATTTGTACTAAGAATCATGTAAGGGGGTGATTGGCAACAAGAGATGAACATTAAAGTACAGTACACAATTGTCAATTAAAATAATTTTATTGACATCTTGTCAATACATTCAAAGTGCACAGTCTGCACTATTTAAAAAAGATGCATTATATACACTATGTACAATTAATATGGTGCCTCTGCCAGCACTGCAGAGTTTGGTGGAGAATCACCAGTGGGTAAAGTACAGTAGAGGCACCCATGTGTGCCTTATAAAGCCTTGTAAAATCAAAAATAAAATTTCCATTGTAAAACCTTCTATAAGGAGTCTCCCATGAATGACAATCTTTTTGATTTGCATCTGGGATTTGTTACAAAATTCTACAAGGTAATAAGACTAAATCCAAATAAATAGTGGGTGATGTTTCTGTAACAGCATTGTTACCATCATCATGTAAGACCAAATCCAAATAAATAAATAGTGTGTGATGTTTTTTTAATAGTATTGTTACCATCATAAATAAGACCAAATCCAAATAAATAAATAATGTGTGACATTTCGTGGTAACAGTATTGTTACCATCATTATGTCAAACACTATTCTTTTATTTGGATTTGGTCTTATTTATGATGGTAACAACACTATTACAAAAACATCACACACTATTTATTTATTTGGATCTGATCTTATTAATGATGGTCTTATTACCTTGTGTTTATACTCTATGATCCAAATTGTACCTAATCATTACAACATGTTGTGGCAGGGTTCCACTATAACTTCCACTATCCATTCTCAGAGTTCAGCACCGGCCGCTGTCTACGGATGTCCCCGCTCTACCCACGGCTCTACGCCAAGGGAGCTTACTTCGGGCAGGTCATGGGCTACGAGAGGCCGTGCTACTTCGGCAGCCAAGTCTCCGGCAGCTCCAACAGTGGGTATTCTGTCACAGTGTTTGTCTGTAATTGGGGATTTTACATCCACAAGAATAATTCCATCAATACATTCAGTAATAGCATTGGGGGTCGGTGGAAGGCTGGTTAAAACGTTTGGTTTTCGACCACTACGACCCGGGTTCGATTCCCGCATTGGACACTTTTTTCTGTTTAAAAAAAAAATGCTCCAATGGCCCCCGATTCTTGCAAAAGTCCAACCCAACCAGCGAGTGCAAGTAACCAAACGGAGCTCTGGCACATTTGTAAGTGCAAAGTCGAACTGATTTTCACATGTGTAGACATGTGGTGCACTTACAGTAAAAGCAGTCGCTAACTACCCTCCTTGATTATCATGGCCACGTGTACTAGGGATAAGCAAAAAAAAAAAGTAATAGCATTGTTACCATCATCAATAAGACCAAATATAAATAAATAAATAGTGTGTGACTTGATGTGCATGATGATGGTAACAACACTGTTACTGAAACATCACACACTATTTATTTATTTGGATTTAGTCTTGTGTTACCTTGTGTTTATACTAATTATTGTTTTTTTAAAGAACTGCTTGTTCTTGTTTGCTTGTATTTAAGTTTATTCCAAGTCCTTTCTTTCTTCTTTCTCTCTATTTAATACATTGTAAATAACATTACGGATTATAGTTACTGTTATTTCTGTATATACCCTATTCTACTTGGAGAATCTGTATAAGACCAAAAGGTCTTAATAAAGCCTTTTTTATTGTTGTTATTGTGCTTCTAATCTATAATCCAAATTGTGTGTGCCTTATCACACATCCCTTTAGTTTCAATATCCCAAGTATATGACTTAGGAATCATGGTGGAAAGAGCTTTGTGACTGATAACTACTGTAAGTACACCACATGGCTACCTGTGTAGAAATCAGTTAGACTTTTGCACTTACAAGGTGGTCGAGCCTTAGGGTACTTACATACACTTCCTGGTTGAACTTGTACAAGAGCATCTCCGCCTTTGCCGGTCCCAAGCCCAGATGAAAAAGGAGGAGGGGGAGCAGTAACAAGCTCACTAACAAACCTGGGTTCAGCTGGCCCGGCTGATAGTACCCTGTAAGGTCTCCAGGGATACAGGATGAGCAGCATTTGTACTCCATGTTAGGAGCGGCTGCACATGGCGTCTGTTCCTCATGTCAGAGGCGGCCATTTATTTTGGAGCTAAATCGGCCTGCCACTGAGTAGTGTTCCCAGTCTTAATGACAAAGGCAGACACATTATACTTCACCCAGTCATGATGGTTTCAAGCTTTACAAGCTTGATATGATTGAGTGGAGATAAGAAAGAAGGAGACTTGTACAAGAATCAAGGCGAGGTAGCCATTATTTATTTGTTTATAAACTGTGTCAATTAGGGGTTTGAAATCTAGTTGGGACTGTGTCCACTCCACACCTATCTATCTCTACAGTTGGTGTGTTGCAGCGGACATTGCTCCCCGGGTGGCTGAAACCCACACCTTCCACAAGCCCCAATGGCTGGAACAGGTCCGGAGTGAGTACGAGGCATGTCGGCAGTCCGTGGCTCTACTGGACTATTCCTCGTACACCAAGCTGGAGATCTGGGTGAGTAGCCGGTACCTGTGTAGCCTTGTGTTTAAGTACAGTGTCTTCAGTGAGTATGTACTTCCAAACACACATAGTCATTACTCCACACATATGTTAGCAATGTTATGTAGACAGTATAGAGTTCACAACAGAATGATGCTTCCTGTTGATGACAACTTCTAAGGTAGGAAATTGACTGTTAGCATTGAGCTGGACATGGTGCACTATGTACACAGTATAGAGTTCACAACAGAGTGATTGATAAGGCACAATTTGGATTATAGATTATAAAACAAGGTAATAAGACCAAATCCAAATAAATAAATAGTGTGACGTTTCAACGCTGTTACCGAAACGTCACACACTATTTATTTGGATTTGGTCTTATTACCTTGTTTTACAACAAAGTGATGTTTCTAAGAGGAGATAAAAGCTAACAGCAACAAATTCCTTTATTGAAAAAGTATAAACTTGGTGATCTTTCAGATAATAACATTCTTTAACAGGCTGAATATGAATACAAAGCCTGTTCCAGCCTGTTGAAGGACCTTATTGTTTGAAAGATCACCAAGCTTTTATCTTTTCAATAAAGAAACTCATTGACGTTAGCTCTTAGAAAATTTTCAACTTGGTTAAAAACCTGTAATTAATATATTTGTTTTTTCTCCAGTTTTTAAGTATGGTGTTCAATTTAATTTTGAAGTTTTTTTTGTTGGATCATTTTGTATAGGAGAATAGGTGCCATTGTTATTCAATAAAGAAAGCATTTTTTGTTTATAGTCTTCTTTTTTCATTAAAACAATTCCACTTCATTCCTCTTAGAAATGATATTTGGTGATTCCCCAGTAAGAGTGATGTTTCCCGTTAATGAGAACATCTGAGGCAGGAATTTGAAGCATTTAGCGGGAAAATGGTGGAACATGTCTTGAATCTGGAGTACCTGATGAACGTCATCTTCCTGCCCTGATAGAGACATGCCATGCCTATCTTTCAACAAATTGACCAACTGAGTATGGCTTTTTAGTCCTACACAAACCAAACAGACAGTTCACCGTGGCAAGACACTAGGCATACAGAGATCCACCAACACTACAACATAGGTGAGATTCCCTGGGTTCAGGGGCGGAAAGAGGGAAAGGACTCATAAGAAAAAATAAGAAAATTACTGGAAAGAAACAATTTTTGAAGAGAAAAAATAAAATTAAAAAGTGATAGAGACAGCTAACAGGACTTTAGGTAGAGGGAGGTAGAGGCATACACAAGACACACCTCAGCATGTCAATGTAGTGACGTTGCCCTCTGTAGTCCCCAGGCCTGGAGGTGGTCTCCTTCCTCCAGTACCTGTGCTCCAACAACGTGGACATCCCTGTTGGCAGCATCATCCACACTGGCATGCAGAACCAGTTTGGAGGCTACGAGAATGACATCAGCCTGGTGAGGCTGGCGGAGAACAAGTGAGTTGTTGGCTTTTTAATTGTTATTATTATTATTATTATTTTTCTTGAAACTGGTTTAATGGTATGAGCTACTGCAAGGCCTTCCGGCTTGGTTTGATCCATGGCTTGTAGTGAGGGTGTTATTCATCAGGGACCATGTTTTGGCCCTCATCAGTCAGAGTGGGCTTTGATTCCATGAGATTCACAAGGGATTCATGTATTTTTCAAACTGCCAGAGTTATTTAGCTGGTGCAATGGCCACTAGATAATGCATCATTCTTGTGTCCAGTTTGGCTGGAGAAGTAACCTTTCTAAATTGTTGTTGTTCTGTGATATTCCTGGTGTAATCTAGGCAAGGATTTGGTGGGAGGGCAATAGTGAACTAGACCAAATAAATATATTAGATGTTGGCATTGTTACCATCTTGAGACAACAATAGAACTGAATTCAGTTCATTCTTGTCTGAAGATGGAAGCAACACTATTCCAGAAAGCACTATGTCCTGCGCAGGTACATGCTCCTGGCCCCCACCAGCCAGCAGCGAAGATGCCAGACTTGGCTGCGCAGACATCTTCCCCCAGACACCCTGGTGGGAGTGACAGACGTGACGTCCATGTACACTGGAGTGTGTGTCATGGGGCCCTCCTCCATCCCCCTACTGTCTGAGCTGACGGATTCTGATCTGTCCGCCAACAACTTCCCCTTCTTCACCTACAAGGTACTCCAGGATTGTTGGGAGTCAACTCTGTGTTGAAACTTCTGCAAACTGACTTGATTCTGGGGATTCATCTAGCATATCTAATGTCAGTAGAGTTTTAATTCTTCACTCCAAGTCCTTTGGTCATTGTCCAAGCTTCACATTCATACAAGAAAACTAACCAAAATAATTTAAGTATTCTTTTATATAGCTTTATCAATTAAGAAGGATTAGAAGATGAGAGATCTTCTAATCCTTCTTAATTGATTTACCTTACTAGAAGAGTCTTTACCTTTAATATAGCTTTATGTTTAATTCTATTCTAGATAGCTCTGCATTTCTCCCCAAAAAGCATCTTTTGTTCACATCATCTCTGCTTCTTTTTGTTCACATCATCTTATGCTTATTTAGTATGCTTCCAAATGCTCCAATGGTCCCTGATTCTTGCAAAAGTCCAACCCCACCAGCGAGTGCAAGTAACCAAATGGGGCTCTGGCACATTTGTAAGTGCAAAGTCGAACTGCTTTTCACATGTGTAGACATGTGGTGCACTTACAGTAAAAGCAATTGCCTTCTTCTACCCACCATGATTATCATGGCCTGTACCACGTGTACTAGGGATAAGCAAAAAAAAAATTACCTAGCTAGGTACTGTACACAACAGAGTGTGTGTGCTGTATGTAAGTATCTCTGTGAGATTACTGAGCTGACTGCTACAGGATACGTCCCCAGGTGGCGGATAGGGGAACGACCTTCAGATATGAAGGCCAGCTACGAAACAAGCAGAATAACTCTGATGAATAAGCAGTCATGGACCAACAGCAGTATTGTTAGAAAAGGAATAGACCTCTTGAAAAATCCTGACTTCAACTGACTCGGTTGATTGACCTCAGTAAGGGTCCTCTCCGGGGAAACGGAGGAGCTGTGTCTGTACTTATGTTAGAGTCGGCAGCAAAGTCTGCTTTCATGTTAGGAATGGCTTCAAATTACAGGCAAAGTCAGACTTTCACCAAAGTGTGCCTGGATCAGGGTGTCATAATCAACAAAAGCTGCACCCCTACATTCCATTCCACAACAATAGTGTATGTGGTGCAGGAACTGGACGTCGGCCTGGCCAGCAGGATCCGTACCCTCAACATCACCCACACCGGGGAGCTGGGGTTTGTCCTCTACATCCCTAATGAGGTTTGTCTTGTGTGGTTTTGACTTATTTCTCTACTCTGTATCATACCTTGTATCACCCACCTATCTCTCAACACACAAGTCTTATAATGGTGGTCCAATGACAAGACCAATGTCCAATAACACATTATAATGATTATACATTTTACAGTCTCCAACTTGTGTCTAATTTAGTACCCAGAGGGATCAGAAATTTTGGTTGATATAAATTCAGTGTTGAATTATAGCTGGTTAAGTAAACAGGCTGATTGGTGAATGGTTGAATTAAAAGTCAGTGTTGAAATAAATTTATAACTGTGGTTATAGATGAGGCACAATTTGGATTGTAGATTATAAACACAAGGTAATAAGACCAAATCCAAATAAATAAATAGTGTGTGACGCTTCTGTAACAGCGTTGTTACCATCTTCAGACAAAAGTACTGAATGAGGATTAGGATTGGCGTTTCGGTAACAGCGTTGTTACCATCTTCAGACAAAAGTACTGAATGAGAGAATTTTACCACAGCATGCTTTTAAATAGTTCCTGTTATCAAGTGTATAAACAAGATAACAGATAAGAAGATATTTATCTGATAAACAGATGGGATAAACACCTGCTGAATATTATTCTCAGTACTTTTGTCTGAAGATGGTAACAACGCTGTTACCGAAACGTCACAGACTATTTATTTATTTGGATTTGGTCTTATTACCTTGTGTTTAACTGTGGTTATAATAACATTACCTTGTTGTAGTGGGGTTAGATTGTAAAACCAAGATGTAAATATCTATTTGTTCCTTCCAGTAGAATAATCAGTCAGATGGTCAGCTCTGATATCTTTCACTTGGTGTCATCTCGTGGGTGGTGAGATAACTGGAGAGAGGGCTTTACAACACTGCATGATTCATCATTATTTGTAGCCATCTTTAAGAAACAAGAGGCTGAAAAGAGGTAATTAATGTGATATTCCAATAAAAGTGTTGCTACTAAGATATCTTGTATAAGTCTTGTTACCTTTTAATGGTGGCATGTTTCCCTACCCCATTGAGTCTCCAAATTTATTCAATTTTGTACTTGGAGAAATTTACCTTGAGTGATGCAGAGAAATAACTTGAATATTTGCGCAGTACGCCCTCCACATCTATGACCTCCTAGTTGAACAAGGAAAGAAGTATGACCTGCAGCATGCTGGGCACTATGCCATGCGCACCTTGCGCATTGAGAAGTTCTACGCTTTCTGGGGCCAGGATCTGGACCCCACGACAACTCCGTTGGAATGTGGCCGGGGCTTCAGGGTCAAGTTCAATGTAAGTCCACAGACTCTTTTCCAGTTGGGGGCTGGAGACCTATCTAGTGGGCTCTCGCTGGCCTGTAATACAGTAGATCACTACCTCTGTGTAAAGAACAACACCTAGTTGCAGAGCTAAAGTGTGGTGGTAGTGTTGCTTCTTCTTCTTCTTTCTTATCTCCACTCAATCATATTAGGGTATCAAGCTTGTAAAGCTTTTTGATGGTGTCTGTTTGACAACCATCATGATTGGGTGAAGTAGAATGCGTCTGCCTTTGTCATTAAGACTGGGAGCACTACTCAGTGGCAGGTCGACTTAGCTCCAAAAGAAATGGCCGCCTCTGACATGAGGAACAGATGCCATGTGCAGCCGCTCCTAACATGGAGTACAAACACTGCTCATCCTGTATCCCTGGATTAGGAGCCCTAACAGGGTACTATCAGTCAGGCCAGCTGAGCCCAGGTTTTTTAGTGAGCTTGTTACTGCTCCCCCTCCTCCTTTTTCATCCGGGCTTGGGACCGGCAAAGGCGGAGTTTTCTCATCTCATCATACAAATGATAAAGCATAATTTGGATTATAGATAAAGGAAAATAAGACCTAATCCAAATAAGAGTAAAATAAACATTTACTCTTTTGACTGATGATGGTGACAATGTTGTTGCCGAAACGTCACACACTAATAAATTATTTGGATTAGATCTTATTTTCCTTTTCTCATCATACAAAGTAATTGGGTGCTGTTGATGGGAACATTTGAGGTACACAAAGGTAGGAATATAACTTTGCCTCATTAGAATTTAACTGGGCTTAGTAGGACAGCCTTCATGTCTAGAGTAGCAGGAGTGCAAGACTACAGACATACTGTCCTGACCACCTCCACAGACTCTTACAGACAGGTTGCAGAGCATGCTATAACTGGATATAACTAACTTTCTGGCTTTTCATTATCTTTTTTACTACTTCTTCTTTCTTATCTCCACACTGGGTGAAGTAGAATGCGTCTGCCTTTGTCATTAAAACTGGGAGCACTACTCAGTGGCAGGCCACTGACTCAGCTCCAAAATAAATGGCCGCCTCTGACATGAGGAACAGACACCATGTGCAGCCGCTCCTAACATGGAGTACAAACACTGCTCATCCTGTATCCCTGGATTAGGAGCCCTAACAGGGTACTATCAGTCAGGCCAGCTGAGCCCAGGTTTTTTAGTGAGCTTGTTACTGCTCCCCCTCCTCCTTTTTCATCTGAGGTTGGGACCGGCAAAGGCGGAGTTTTTTACTACTGATATACATGATCACTATATATTTAAATAAAGATTTGTTATAAAATTTACATATAGAGAGAGAGATATTCTCAGGCTCCTGGAACACACCTCTACCAATGTCTATCCAGTTGTTTCTTATCCCGTTATGCAAAGATTACATGAATTCCATTAGTTCTTACTCTTCAAGCTGTTTGATTATAAGCAGCGACCTGTTGTTGTTTCTTATCCCCTTGTGCAAAGATTATGCAAATTCCAAGAGTCCATGCTCCTCGAGCTGTGCTAGATGATAAGCAGCGGCCTGTTGTTATTTCTTATCCCCTTGTGCAAAGATTACATGAATTCCATTAGTTCTTGCTCTTCAAGCTGTTTGATGATAAGCAGCGACCTGTTGTTATTTCTTATCCCCTTGTGCAAAGATTACGCGAATTCCAAGAGTCCATGCTCCTCGAGCTGTGCTAGATGATAAGCAGTGGCCTGTTGTTGTTTCTTATCCTGTTATGCAAAGATTACGCAAATTCCAAGAGTCCATGCTCCTCGAGCTGTGCTAGATGATAAGCAGTGGCCTGTTGTTGTTTCTTATCCCCTTGTGCAAAGATTATGTAAATTCCAAGAGTCCATGCTCCTTGAGCTGTGCTAGATGATAAGCAGCGGCTTGTTGTTATTTCTTATCCCCTTGTGCAAAGATTACGCGAATTCCAAGAGTCCATGCTCCTCGAGCTGTGCTAGATGATAAGTAGGCCTGTTGTTATTTCTTATCCCCTTGTGCAAAGATTACGCAAATTCCAAGAGTCCATGCTCCTCGAGCTGTGCTAGATGATAAGCAGCGGCCTGATGTTATTTCTTATCCCCTTGTGCAAAGATTACGTGAATTCCAAGAGTCCATGCTCCTCAAGCTGTGCTAGATGATAAGCAGCGGCCTGTTGTTATTTCTTATTCCCTTGTGCAAAGATTACACAAATTCAAGAGTCCATGCTCCTCGAGCTGTGCTAGATGATAAGCAGCGGCCTGATGTTATTTCTTATCCCCTTGTGCAAAGATTACGCGACTTCCAAGAGTCCATGCTCCTCAAGCTGTGCTAGATGATAAGCAGCGGCCTCTCCCAGAGGTCCAATCTAGTACATTAGTACCCAGTATGCCTCCATCGGTGTATGTGGTGACAGAAGGGGGAGTTCATCGGACGACAGGCCCTGCTGGAACAGAAGAAGTCCGGAGTCCACCGCCTCTACATCCAGCTGCTGCTAGAGGACCATGATCCAGACAGGGACCCCTGGCCTTGGGGCAATGAGCCCATCTACCTGGAGGACACCTGTGTAGGCCGGACCACCACCACTGGCTTCGGCTTCACTCTCGACAAACAGGTCTCTGCATCTATAATATAGTTCCCATCTCTCAATGTTCACCACCAGTATGCTGTGTGTAATATAATGGAAGTGGACAAATATTTGTTACTTTACACAAATTCCTAAACTAATTGGTTCTAATTGATAAGGCACAATTTGGATTATAGATTATAAACACAAGGTAATGAGACCAAATCCAAATAAATAAATAGTGTGTGACATTTCAGTAACAGCATTGTTACCATCTTCAGACAAAAGTACTGAATCACTTTTTGTCTGAAGATGGTAACATCGCTGTTACTGAAACGTCACACACTATTTATTTATTTGGATTTGATCTTATTACCTTGTGTTTGTAATTGGTTCTAAGAGAGAGGATAGTATCTCTGTTGGTTTGTCACTTGGATCTTGGTAAGGGGGGCAGCAATAACCACCATATTAAAATAACTTCTTGAATAAAGCAGAATAAAAGTTTTTACAAAATGTTTTAAATAATTTCAATCTTATAATTAATGATAAAGAACAATTTGGATTATAGCAACAAGAAAATAAGACCTAATACAAATAAATTGTGTGTGACAGCATTGTTACCCAAACATCACACACTATTAATTTATTTCTTGTAATTATTCTTTTAGATGTATAATTGAGTTTAGTCACCGTGCTTCTGAATTGAATTTTTGTTAGGTAAGCCATTTTGTTCCATGCGGTTACATATATAGTACATGTATCGCAAACATGAGGTTTATCCTGGATAGATTCTGTTAGCTTGTATTACTGTCATTGAATTTTTTTATTTTTTGGGGTGGTGAATGCCAGTGGAGTTGTTATTCCCTCAGACAGACTTCACAGTACTTCCTCCACCACACACAAGTATCATAGAATAGAAAGTCGTACAGTAGAACCTCCATGAGCAAATACTCCTGTCAGCAGACATCTTTCTTACACAAAGAATGATAAGGTACAATTTGGATTATAAACACAAGGTAATAAGACCAAATCCAAATAAATAAATAGTGTGTGACGTTTCGGTAACAGCGTTGTTACCATTTTCAGTGTTACCGAAATTTCCGCTTATAAAATTGGCACTTTTGTTTCCTGCCCAGTTGTAACCTGAGGAAGGGCATTCTTGCCTGAAAGCTTGTGTTTTTACCATTAAAAGAAAATCACCACGTTTTTATCGCCTTCATTTCAAATATTATTGCGTGACTACGTCATGTATGACACTATTTATTTATTTGGATTTGGTCTTATTACCTTGTGTTTATAATCTATAATCCAAATTGTGCCTTATCACTGAAGATGGTAACAACTCTGTTACCGAAACGTCACACACTATTTATTTAGTTGGATTTGGTCTTATTACCTTGTGTTTATAATCTATAATCCAAATTGTGCCTTATCACTGAAGATGGTAACAACTCTGTTACCGAAACGTCACACACTATTTATTTATTTGGTCATATTACCTTGTGTACACAAAGGATATTTTTCATTATTACCATTTCACCAATGTTCACCGCAGGAGTGGTGTGCAGGTATGTCTGGGGTTTGTCCGCTGTCTGAACAAGGCCGGAGAATACCAAGTCATCCCCAATGACGACTACATCCTCAAGAACATGTTTGAAGTTGATATTGCAGGACAAAGGTTTAAAGCAAAGGCCTCCTTGTACAGCCCACAGCTGCCTGATTTAAACTACGGTAACCGCTACCAGGCTACACGCAAGGGAAGCTAGCGGATCCCACTTTACTTTTAGTTTGGTTTTCTTTCAACAAGTTTATTTTTCCCTACATCCTCCATGTTCTCTACTTCTTCCTACATGTTATTGATGTGTGGGTTCTGTGCTTTGTCAATAATGACTTTCAATTCTTATCTTTTCTCATTATATACATTACACACAGTTTGTCTCAAAAAGTTGCTATTTATTTTCTTTTTCAAATTTTGAAAAAACAACAACAACAAACAGAATCTCTAATTTTGTTTAAAAAAAGAATAAACAGTTTTGTGATATTTGAAAAATAAATCTTTTTATTTATTTCCACTGAAACACTGCATCTCTAAATAATATTCTCAGTGTCTTATTGCCATATAGTTGGGGAATAAATACTGAACAAATGTTCCAGTCTTCACACCACTTCTTGAAGGTCGTACACATCCAGTTTTCTAAAGATCTCTTTAGATTCAAGAAGAATCCGATCTATCCAAATCAATATAAACTGAATTGTTACTTACACAAGGTAATAAGACCAAATCCAAATAAATAAATAGTGTGTGACGTTTCTGTAACAGCATTGTTACCATCTTCAGACAAAAGTACTAAATGAGAAATTTTACCACTTTCCTCATTCAGTACTTTTGTCTGAAGATGGTAACAATGCTGTTACTGAAACGTCACACACTATTTATTTATTTGGATTTGGTCTTATTACCTTGTGTTTCTTAATCTATATAATCCAAGTTTTGTATAAGATACCACCCCCCCCTGAGTGACAGACAGGAAATCACTGAAACATCGGGAGTTAAACCATAGGTTGATGTGGCTGTGTTTTTCTCTTCATCAACTTCCAACCAACAAATGATCTTCGGAAAGTATATTATCTTAAATACAGTTAAACCTGTCTATAGCGCCCCCTCTTGGGACTCACCAAAATAGGGTGCTATAGAGAGGGGGTGCTATAGACAGGTCACTTTTAATGCAAATCGCATCGTACTACGTATTTAAAATAGGGCGCTATAGAGAGGAAGGTGTTATTTAAAGGGGGCGCTATAGACAGGTCTAACTGTAATTGTTATTTGTCTCATAAATAACTCCACAATTTAACCTACTAACTTGACAATTGATGTAATTCCCTGCCTCGACTGGTGTCAATAAACCCAAAGTTATCAACAATAATAACTTTAATCATTGACAGACCCACCCACCCACCATAGACATGTGGAGTGAGGGAGTCATCATCCAAACTTGGCAGAGAAGTAGTGCTGGTAGTGGGACATGGAGGATGGGGGTGGGTGACATCCTCCCAGCACCCCGCGCTCCACGTACTGCCGGTAGATGTCCTTGTCTCTACGGTTCACTGTGGGGGGAGTCACATGCTGCGACGTGTCCATGGGGAATGCACTCTGTTGGACCCTGGTGGACACACAGGCAGCTGTGTACAGCACTCTGGTTACTGTAAAGTCAGTTAGTGATCACACACTGTATTGGTGGTGCTAGGACACAACAGTCTGTCCTACACTTAGTACATTTTACTATTAACATTGGGGGGGTCGGTGGAAGGCTGGTTAAACCGTTTGGTTTACGACCACTAGGACCCGGGTTCGATTCCCGCATTGGCACTTTTTTCTGTTTAAAAAAAAAAAATGCTCCAATGCCCCCCCGATTCTTGCAAAAGTCCACCAGCGAGTGCAAGTAACCAAACGGGGCTCTGGCACATTTGTAAGTGCAAAGTCGAACTGCTTTTCACATGTGTAGACATGTGGTGCGCTTACAGTAAAAAGCAGTCGCTAACTACCCACCATGATTATCATGGCCTGTACCACGTGTACTAGGGATAAGCAAAAAAAAAAAAACTATTAACACAAAGCAATAACACACCATCTATACATATAAAATGAAAGGATTTAAAAGCACGAATGTTTCTTTTATACATAATACAAACTTCTACTGTCCTTACTGCGATGAAAAAGCCCTCCCAATATATTTTTTATCGCAGTAAGGGCAGTAGAAGTTTGTATTATGTATAAAAGAAACATTCGTGCTTTTATATCCTTTCATTTTACTATCCAAATTTACAATATTTTGTCAAGGGAATAAGAAACAATCTTTTGTGATTGAAAATGGTAATTCCCAATTCCAACCATACAGTCTAGAGATACCAATTTACCAGGGTTCAGCAAACACAGTACAGTAGAACTACCTCTCTGTAAAGGACAACACCTAGTTGTAGAGTCAACATGTCCTTTATAGAGAGGTGTCCTCTCATGGTGGCTCTACTGTATGTGGAATTCTAAGGGAAATCCACACAAAGATAACTTTTGGCAACTCCTTTTAGACTTTGACCCAGGGGGTTGGCTGAATTATAGTGACTGTTGATTTTTGTCAGCCAGAACTCAGGATTGAGTCCCACATTGTGAGCAATTTTTTCTATTAAAATTACAATTATATTCTCACAATGGGTATCTTTTTTATTAAAAAAAACGCTAGCTTTCAAGCATTAATCGCTCTTCGACGCTTGAAAGCTAGCATTTTTTTTTATAAAAAAGATACTCATTGTGAGAATATAATTGTAATTTTAATACTTTTTCACAATTTTTTCTACGGAAAAAAATATGGGATTCGATTCTGGGTCATGGCTTTTTGAAAATCAACTGGTTATACACATCTCCACCAATCCCAACCTCCTCACTCTACCAACACAGTAGTGATAAAGGTACCACAGTAGGTGTCAGTGTGAGACAAGGGACAGGAGAGTTGAGAGAACATAAAAATAAAAAGAGTAAAGAGAAATAGTTACAAGTGAAAGTTAACAAATTCCTGGTTGGGAACTGGCTTGTGGTTCCCGGGAAAACTGCAGAGAAACTTCTGGCTACAAAGTTAAGGCAGGTAAATATGTAAGTAGGATTGAGATCATAGGTAGCTACAGTAGTTGTTTAAATAGGCCAATGTGTAAATAGGTGATATACTGTAGGAGGTAGTAAAGTAGAGGTATACAGTAGCATGCAATAAAGATCTATACCAGTGATTCTCAACCTTTTTTTTGTTGCGGCATTATTTTAAAGATTTGAAAATTTGGCGGCACAATTTTAGAATTTCGCGGCACACTTTTGCTAACTTGAATGCAAGAAAATTCAAATTATGTATCAATATTTCTATGCAAAATATAAGTAATATACATCTCTAACATTCAATTTGCTAATTTCGTTATTTTAAAAAGTAAAAAAATGAAAAAGAAAAAAAGAAAAACCAATACAAACGTGAACATAATCATATGACTAAAATTCGGCGGCACATTTTTAGAATTTCGCGGCACACAAAATTACCGCGGCACATTGGTTGAGAATCACTGATCTATACTGTAGGGTGCAGTAAAAATACATAGACAGTAGAACTGTTGTAGTTGTCACCATCCATTAAGTCAATTTTGGTGACAAATAGTCTCCAATTTGAGCTGTTAATGTCAATCACTCACAGCACATCTAGTAACCTTCTGGCAGTTATCTTGACTCCTTCTAGTCAGCTCATTGCAGGTCTTCCTCACTTCCTTCAATTTTTACCAACATTAACACCTTTTCCAAATCATTTTCTCTTATTATGTGTCTGAAGTAGATCAGTCTTTGCTTACATATTTGGAATTCTAGGGGGGATCTGATAGAATTCATTTCATTTAAGAATAAACTATTAATCTGTCCATGGCACTCTCTGAGTAGCTTTCTCCAATTTTATGGCTTATTTTTAAATGTTAGTTGGAGATTGTAATAAAGATTAGATATTTGGTCCATATAGCCTTCTCAGCAGTGCTTGATACAGAAGTGGTTTGTCAGGGCGGCCTTCTTCCATCTATGCCAGTGGGCCAAATAAACTTTTGAGGTGATTTCTCCCCCCAAGAACAAGAGAGTGCACAGTAGAACTACCTCTCTGTAAAGGACAACACCTAGTTGCAGAGACAGTGTCCTTTAGAGAAGCATCCTCTTACCAAAGAACAGTTAAATAGTAAAAATGGTAATTTTGGGGATGGAAACTGTCCTTTATAGAGAGGTGTCACCTAGTGGAAGTTTCCTCTCATAGTGATTCTATTGTAGCGGAGTGTAGTAAAAAAATACAGTAGGAGCAGTAAAGAGATGCAGTAGGGTGCAGTAAAGAGCTAGTCACAAGGTAATAAGACCAAATCCAAATAAATAAATAGTGTGTGACATTTCAGTAACAACGCTGTTACTGAAACGTCACACACTATTTATTTATTTGGATTTGGTCTTATTACCTTGTGTTTATAATCTATAATCCAAATTGTGCCTTATCAATTTTAAAGAGCTAGTCCTCTAGAAAACTTAAAAATAATGGGACCTGAGATACACAAACTTCCAAGAAGGCAGTAAATAAAGGGAGGAAGTAGTGACACATAAATAGCTCCTCCATTCATGTACCAAAACATCTCTCCCTTTAAACACCTTTTGGAAAATTCTACGGATTTCATAAGTTCCCTCTCATAGGATGTTATGAAATGGAAGCTACCCCTGTACTGATGAGGGCTGGAACCCATTGGTAAACAGGTTGTTGTGGTCTCCATTCTAACAGGTGTCAACCTACATGGTGTACTTCTTCTGGTGGGAGCTGAGGGGGGTGGGGGAGGTCAGACACCCTGCCAGTCGGCCAATGGAGATGAACCTGCCCACACAGGGTTTATCAAGTATACAGAAAAACCTGCTATATTTGGTTAAAACACCCATGATATCTCAGTTATCTCCCCATACATAGTACAGCAGTCCTAAGAGGCAGGTACCCTGTGGAATATCCTATACATCCTAAAGCATACAGAGAAACCTGCTATATTTGCTTAAAACCTCCATGATATCTCAGTTATCTCCCCATACATAGTACAGCAGTCCTAAGAGGCAGGTACCCTGTGGAATATCCTATACATCCTAAAGCATACAGAGAAACCTGCTATATTTGCTTTAAACCCCCATGATATCTCAGTTATCTCCCCATACATAGTACAGCAGTCCTAAGAGGCAGGTACCCTGTGGAATATCCTATACATCCTAAAGCATACAGAGAAACCTGCTATATTTGCTTAAAACCCCCATGATGTCTCAGTTACCTCCCCAACATAAATACATAGTACAGCAGTCCTAAGAGGCAGGTACCCTGTGGAATATCCTATACATCCTAAAGCATACAGAGAAACCTGCTATATTTGCTTAAAACCCCCATGATGTCTCAGTTACCTCCCCAACATAAATACATAGTACAGCAGTCCTAAGAGGCAGGTACCCTGTGGAATATCCTATACATCCTAAAGCATACAGAGAAACCTGCTATATTTGCTTAAAACCTCCATGATATCTCAGTTATCTCCCCATACATAGTACAGCAGTCCTAAGAGGCAGGTACCCTGTGGAATATCCTATACATCCTAAAGCATACAGAGAAACCTGCTATATTTGCTTAAAACCTCCATGATATCTCAGTTATCTCCCCATACATAGTACAGCAGTCCTAAGAGGCAGGTACCCTGTGGAATATCCTATACATCCTAAAGCATACAGAGAAACCTGCTATATTTGCTTAAAACCTCCATGATATCTCAGTTATCTCCCCATACATAGTACAGCAGTCCTAAGAGGCAGGTACCCTGTGGAATATCCTATACATCCTAAAGCATACAGAGAAACCTGCTATATTTGCTTAAAACCTCCATGATATCTCAGTTATCTCCCCATACATAGTACAGCAGTCCTAAGAGGCAGGTACCCTGTGGAATATCCTATACATCCTAAAGCATACAGAGAAACCTGCTATATTTGCTTAAAACCTCCATGATATCTCAGTTATCTCCCCATACATAGTACAGCAGTCCTAAGAGGCAGGTACCCTGTGGAATATCCTATACATCCTAAAGCATACAGAGAAACCTGCTATATTTGCTTAAAACCTCCATGATATCTCAGTTATCTCCCCATACATAGTACAGCAGTCCTAAGAGGCAGGTACCCTGTGGAATATCCTATACATCCTAAAGCATACAGAGAAACCTGCTATATTTGCTTAAAACCCCCATGATATCTCAGTTATCTCCCCATACATAGTACAGCAGTCCTAAGAGGCAGGTACCCTGTGGAATAACATATACATGTGATGGTTTAATTGGATATTGTCACAGAATATTCTGTGGTGGTCTACTCTGCTTATCATCATGAGCCACATGACGTCAGTATTTCATTTGTAAATAGTTTGTAGATATATCTCGGTTGTATTGATTGATCTGAAAAAACTTGTAAATATCTTTCTTGTAGAAATAAATTATTCCGGAGGCTACTTAAAGTAAGTTATCTCATTATTCCCTTATATACATTGGTAGGATGGTTGAAACACATTCTGGAAAGATGCACGACATGTCTGAGGAAAGAATCAAGGCTGAAGAGTCTGCCAAGCGCGCCTCAACATGGTGCAACAATATAGATGGAGCACTGTGATAAACTTCACTATATATAAGGATTAAAAGATTACAGGAGGAGCTTCTTTTTAAATTTATTGCGAGTTTTCGAACCTTCCGGTTCTTCAATAGGCATGGATAGCATGGATCTAAAAAGAAGCTCCTCATGTAATCTTTTAATCCTTATATATTTAAACTAAATTATACTGAGTTCATGTAGCCGAAACTTCATTATGTGAAGGCTATATAGTTACCTCTTGTAAAGGGACTTGTCCATGTCGTTAGGTTCAGTGATCTCCACCCCGTAGGTCTTCTTCATGGTGGGGAAGTGGGTCTTGAAAGTGAAGTGTGTGGAGGAGGAGTCTGTGGAAGAGGACTCCACAGAGTCTTGTAGGAAAGGATTGTCAGAGTCTGAGTCCCCGCTGTCTGTGTCACTGTTGCCGCTGGAGGAAGAACTGATCCCACAAACTGAGGGGTTGGGTGGCACCTCCCGCCTCCGTCCCAGCCTCAGTCGGACTGAGAATGGACTGAAGTCCGTGGTGAAGCTGGGCATAAAGTCCCTCACAGAGTGGCTGACCTTGAAGCTGAAGTGATCTGAGAGGATGGTGAACTCGTAGGGCTTGTAGAAGTCATAGAAACCATTGATTTTCTCATGCTCTGGCTCCCCGTAGAAGACATGCTCCACGGTCCCCTGCTGCCCCTTGATGGCCTGGTTCAGAGGCAGGGGCAGGTGCTCCGTGACCTCCTCCCCAAACCAGCAGGTCAGACTGCTGCGGCAGCAGGGATGGTGGCCCGCGGCCTCTGGGTTATGGAGGTAGTAGTCAGTGGTGAGGTCCCACAGAGGGGTGGTCTGGCACCAGGCCTTGTACACACCCAGGAAGAGGTTGATGGCATTCTGCTTGTCGGCATCAGAAAAGGTGTTGCTGTAGTAGCGGGAGAGGGTCTGCATGATGTCCCTGGACTGGGAGGAGAGCGGTGCAATCTTGCGGTATGTCTTGATGCGGTGTACCAGCTGGGAGCCCCCGTACTGTAGTGCCAGCACATCACCGTGGTCTTCATACAGTTCTTCCAGCATCCTGCAACATTACAACATAGGTAAAGTAGGTGGTACAGAGCAGGAGGGACAAGCACCGGTTCTGTCCTCCCAAGAGAACAACAGTCTTTGATTTCCAGACTTAAGTCTGGTCATCTACGAACAATGACTTTCCAGAATGGTTGCAGGGTTTTCCCACTATGTACTAAGTGCAATTCTCAGCCTGCAACCCCAAGACATATTATTGACTGTATTGACTCATCCATTGATGAGCTCTACTCTTCCCTGGCAGACACCATCAACAAGCTTGATACCTTAGTGTGATTGAGTGGAGATAAGAAAGAAGAAGACAACATAGGTAGGTGTCACCACAGATCACAGTGTGTGTGCTGCAATAACCCTAGATCTGTACAACAATCAAAGTGGTACAGTATTATTATGATACATTAGTGAGACCTCTCTTATAAGAAATTTAAACTATTTACATACATTTCTTAAAATAAAATAAACCTCTACTGATCTTACTGCAATGATAAAATAATGGGAGGGCCTGGCTCATCAGGGGTGAACCCTCCCAACGGTGTATGTTAAAACAAAGTGGTGATCTACCTAACTTTAGTTGCTTCAACTGGTCCTTAATAATTAAGGTTTGAAAGCTCACCAACACAGTAAACTATTTTGAAAGGCTTGAGAACCCTCTTTTGACTAATTTACTGGTGGGTGATCAGAAGCCCCCAAAGGTGCATCAGATACAAGCCCAGATGTGTATAAGTAGTTGTACATATGCAAATCATTTCTTCTTCCTCATGGAATAATTAAGGTTTGAAAGCTCACCAACACAGTAAAGTATTTTGAAAGGCTTTTGACTAATTTAGTGGTGGGTGATCAGAAGCCCCCAAAGGTGCATCAGATACAAGCCCAGATATGTACAAGTAGTACATAGTTATACATGTAACTCCGCCTTTGCCGGTCCCAAGCCCGGATGAAAAAGGAGGAGGGGGAGCAGTAACAAGCTCGATAAAAAACATGGGTTCAGCTGGCCCGGCTGATAGTACCCTGTAAGGGCTCCTTATCTAGGGATACAGGATGAGCAGCGTTTGTACTCCATGTTAGGAGCGGCTGCACATGGCGTCTGTTCCTCATGTTAGAGGCGGCCATTTCTTTTGGAGCTAAGTCGGCCTGCCACTGAGTAGTGCTCCCAGTCTTAATGACAAAGGCAGACACATTCTACTTCATCCAGTGTGAAGATGAGAAAGAAGAAGAAGAAGAGACAAGTAGTTGTACATATGCAAATCATTTCTTCTTCCTCATGGAATAATTAAGGTTTGAAAGCTCACCAACACAGTAAAGTATTTTGAAAGGCTTGAGAACCCTCTTTTGACTAATTTACTGGTGGGTGATCAGAAGCCCCCAAAGGTGCATCAGATACAAGCCCAGATATGTACAAGTAGTTGTACAGATGCAAATCATTTCTTCTTCCTCATGGAATTCGTGTAATCTTTACACAAGGGGATAAGAAACAACAACAACATTTCTTCTTCCTATTTGATTAAGTGGGTAGTCCTCTAAGCCAACTCTCCCAGACATTTTAATCATTTCTCCACAACCTCCAAAGGTGCAATGAAAGAGAACTTTGTTAGAAATCCTAGACAGTTGAGTTTGGTATATAGGTCAGAAGGCTGCTGACAGGACATTACTGTGGTGGCCCAATGGGAGAGAGAGTTACTTACCTGACAATGTCCGAGTCAAACTGGAGGGACGGTGTGTCGATCATGCCCATTGCATGGAGCTGGCACACACCCATTCATTCACTCTAATACATATACAGCAAACCTCCCTGCTAAAACAAACCGGGGATATAGCGCAACTTCCCATTCCCAAAGTTTTTTCCATGAGTGTATAGTCTTTTATTTATTGGAGTGATCAGCACTTACTAACCTCTAGCATAAACACAAGGTAATAAGACCAAATCCAAATAAATAAAAAGTGTGTATAAAATCGACTAGTACAGGCTCGAACCCTTTCCGTTGCGAGTTGGAGCAAATCATTAAACTACACTCCAAATCAGCACAACTATTATTAACACACTATTTATTTATTAGGTCTTATTACCTTGTGTTTATAATCCAAATTTTAATTCAACCCACTATAATTCAACACATACTTTAAACACAAGGTAATAAGATCAAATCCAATTGAATAAATAGTATGTTAATTTGGTCTTATTACCTTGTGTTTATAATCCAAATTTTAATTCAACCCACTATAATTCAACACATACTTTAAACACAAGGTAATAAGACCAAATCCAATTGAATAAATAGTATGTTAATTTGGTCTTATTACCTTGTGTTTATAATCCAAATTTTAATTCAACCCACTATAATTCAACACATACTTTAAACACAAGGTAATAAGACCAAATCCAATTGAATAAATAGTATGTTAATTTGGTCTTATTACCTTGTGTTTATAATCCAAATTTTAATTCAACCCACTATAATTCAACACATACTTTAAACACAAGGTAATAAGACCAAATCCAATTGAATAAATAGTATGTTAATTTGGTCTTATTACCTTGTGTTTATAATCCAAATTTTAATTCAACCCACTATAATTCAACACATACTTTAAACACAAGGTAATAAGACCAAATCCAATTGAATAAATAGTATGTTAATTTGGTCTTATTACCTTGTGTTTATAATCCAAATTTTAATTCAACCCACTATAATTCAACACATACTTTAAACACAAGGTAATAAGACCAAATCCAATTGAATAAATAGTATGTTAATTTGGTCTTATTACCTTGTGTTTATAATCCAAATTTTAATTCAACCCACTATAATTCAACACATACTTTAAACACAAGGTAATAAGACCAAATCCAATTGAATAAATAGTATGTTAATTTGGTCTTATTACCTTGTGTTTATAATCCAAATTTTAATTCAACCCACTATAATTCAACACATACTTTAAACACAAGGTAATAAGACCAAATCCAATTGAATAAATAGTATGTTAATTTGGTCTTATTACCTTGTGTTTATAATCCAAATTTTAATTCAACCCATTATAATTCAACACATACTTTAAACACAAGGTAATAAGACCAAATCCAATTGAATAAATAGTATGTTAATTTGGTCTTATTACCTTGTGTTTATAATCTATAATCCAAATTGTGCCTTATCATAACCTCTAGCATGTTTGGCAGTGAAAGAGTTAATACAGATTTGTTAATTGGCACTACTGAGAAAATGGTTAGGTTACCTAGTGACTCTCAATGAGAATTATGACACCATCTTTGGGGAGATGATTTTGGTAGGGAAGCTGATCTTACTCTATCACCTTGGAATTCTGAGTTGAATATCCACAGAGTATCTGTCAATGTTTCTATATTAAGTCTGACTCTGAAGACATTTTGTGATTCAGTCACATCGCAGCCCACGCCAAGGAGAGTCAAGTATTGATAAATAATCTCCATGACAAGAGAGATGTACATACTGTATTTGAAAGTATGAAACATTCTATTGCTCTCTACATCATCTAGACTACTTGTCTATTTTCTGATATAATTCTTATTGTCTACTTAGCATGTGAATACTGTATATGCTAAATTTATCATTTTATAGGGGTGCAATTTGGATTATAGATTAGAAACACGAGGTAATAAGACCAAATCCAAATAAATAAATAGTGTAAGTAATAATGAAAAAAGGGCATCTCCTTATCGTGCAACTGAAAGTTGCTGATGGCTTGCGCCATCTATCGGAATAAATATCAACTATTCTCGTTGATTTTTAATTATTCCAGAATTGGCCAAATACCCATTCTTGATTAATCAAGAAAAGCTAACCATGGACACGTTTCGGGCTGTTGGCCCTCATAGTGTAAGTAATGTTTCTTTATTCCTCACACATAGTTTATGTAGCTGGACATGTTACCTCTATAATCAGTCAGGCAGGCAAAGTCAGACTTTCACCAAAGTGTGCCTGGATCATGGTACCATGATCAAAGAAAGCTGCACCCCTATACCCCATTCCATGAGATCATGAACTCATGATATTTGTGTAATCTTTGCACAAGGGGATAAGAAACAACAACATAATCAGTGAATTAAACCTGAATGAAGCTGACACAACTAAATCTAAATAGATAATAATCAGACCATCGTGACACCATCAAACCAAAAAGTGGGAAATCTGTGTTCTCACCTGGAAGGCCAGAGCTGTCTTGCCGAGGGCAAACTGGGCCGTGTTGGTTCGGTCAAGACAATCCACACAGTTGACTCTCACCACTCCAGTCTGGAAGAAACCAGGGCCGTGCGGGTTCTTGTACCTCCGGTTGTAGAAGCAGCAGCTGTTGGTGTGGTGACGCTGGGCGTGGTAGGGGGCCCAGTTCTGGAAGAAACCAACTTTCTTGACCACGTAAGCTGCGATGTCAGAGAGCCGGTTCATTACACTTGGTTCCTTCCTGGTTACACAAACAACTCGGTTACCATACATTGGAGTGGGTAGCCCAATCACTGAGGAGGTCTCTGCACTAACTGACTTATTCCAGTTGAGAATAGTCCCACAGAGTGTCATATATTCATATTTTAATAATATAATAATAATATTAAATCCACAGATTTTTTTTATTTATTGTTACAAAAGCAGTCCAAAGGACTATTGTGCTGTGCTAGTATTATTTACATATATATGATTAAATATTTACACAATGGATTAGTAGTGTTTTGTAAATTATTGTACAAATAGTTCTAAACTTAACAAAGTTCTCATAATATAGAGTATATACACAAAGAGAATTTGGTAATGTTTCAAAGTATCTACATACAATTTGATTAGTCAGAGGGCAAGTTAAAAGAAGATACTCTGGTGATTCAACATCTAAGCGGCATTCACACGTTGGACCATTTATAACATTCAGTTTGAATAGGAAACTTAAGAAGGGTCCTTTGCCTGTTAAGAATAAAGTAGTGAATTTATCAGAAGAAATTAAATTTGGGATAGCAATTGGAAAGAATTTCTTGAACAGTTCATTAGATTGAGAAAGATAAAACTTAAGTTTTAGATCCAGATATAGTTTATTTAATTCTTTTTGAAGGGGTTTTTTGAGTGTTCGATCTGTGAGAGAGTTTGTCATATTATACTTTGTTTGTGATAATTCAAGATAATCGGACAGTAAAGGAGTTTTCGCTAGTATATGTGTGATGTAAGAAGATGAAGTCCTATAAGCATGAATGCATCTAATAAGAATTTGATATTGTATAGAATTCAACTTGGATCTTTTTGCTGCAGTGATAAAAGGAAACCAAATATTTGATGCATAGCTTATTGTAGAGCTTTATAAGATCAATCTACGCCGAGTATCAATGCCCCAAGTACGTGCACATAATGAGAATAATATATTCTTAAGTTTCGTAGCTTTCATAATTATATTGTCAACATGTGTTCCAAAATTAATCTTATTCCTTTGTCTATGATTTTTAAAAATAACTCCCAAAATTTTAACAGTTTCTGATGGTTGAATTATTTTTCCATCAAAATTAATGGGCAATTTTTCATAGTTATGTAGATAGAGTATACCTGTTTTGTTTGGACTTAGTGAAAGTTTTACCTTTTCACACCAGGCTTTCATTTTTATTAGACATTTGGTAATATTGTACTGAAGATCATAGATGTTTGAACTCCATACCACAAATGTCACATCATCCGCGAAAGCAATTACTCTAGCAAAACTCTCGCTAAAAGATAAGTTGAAATCATTAAGTAATATATTCCAAAGAATAGGAGAAATAATACCACCCTGGGGACATCCCTTATTTATCTTTCTTATACACTTTACATTTACAGATTATTATTCTGTGATATATTGTATATATCATAATATATAACTTATCATCATATAATTCTATTGTTGACTTGTAATTCTAAAGTTTGCATCTAATAAGGTGTAATATAATAAAATACATTTAAATAAATGAAGCCTAAAATCTAGTCTACTTTTAAATCAACCTAAATACACCACAGGAAGAAACTCCCATACAGAGCCAGACATAACAGAACAAGATGGATACAAACCATCAAAACTAATCTCAGTTCCTACAGACAACTTTACACCAAGAGATCACTGGAGGGCCTATGTTGACAATCTTTAACAGAGGAGGATATAAGATGTGACAACAGATTCTCCATTGAAGTAAGCAGCCAAAAAGATCTCATTAGAACCCAATAATTTTGAAGGCATCAAAATTAAGCTGGTACATACTAAACCTATCTTTAAAACAAGAACAGTTGGTACAGTGGAGTGAACCCAGGAGGAGCTCTGAACCTCATAAATAGACAGCATCAAACAACACTAACAAGATTTATAAATTATTTATAAATTATAATTACTTAAAGCTTTTGGTCTCCAAATCATTGAGGAAAATAGCTCCCTCTTTGACATCACAATTTACACTGACGGTAGCCAACTTGAAACTGGACTGTCTGGCAGTGGAATTGCTATCTACAAAGATAAGATCCTGGAAAAAATCTCCCTCTCCCACCCTAGACATCTTTCAGTTTATAAATCAGAACTCTCTGCTATAGATACGGCTCTAAAAGACATCAACATCAACTCACCAAGCAAAATAATAATCTACTCCGACTCAAGAGCAGCCATTTATACCCTTCAAAGCTGCTTCTCCAGTCAAGAACCTCTCCTCAAGAGCATTGCTAAGTCTGTAAACCGACTCCCAGCCAACAGCTCAGTCACAGTGCAATGGCTTCCAGCTCACGTTGGAATTCCTGGTAATGAGCTGGCAGACTCTCTGGCAAAAGCTGGAGCTCTTGGCCTACCTGAAGCAAGAGAATCCACCACCCAACTAGATGAAAGAGACCTCCTCCGTACCATCAAAACCCAATGCCTGCAGGAATGGAAATCTGATGCTGCACATGACTGGTACATAGCAGGAGGGACAAGCACCGGTTCTGTCCTCCCAAGAGAACAACAGTCTTTGATTTCCAGACTTAAGTCTGGTCATCTACGGACAATGACTTTCCAGAATGGTTGCAAGGTTTTCCCACTATGTACTAAGTGCAATTCTCAGCCTGCAACCCCAAGACATATTATTGACTGTATTGACTCATCCATTGATGAGCTCTACTCTTCCCCGGCAGACACCATCAAAAATCTCAAGCTTTACAAGCTTGATACCTTAGTGTGATTGAGTGGAGATAAGAAAGAAGAAGAAGAAGATAAAAGGCCATCTCAAGCCATTGAAGATAGAAAATAATAACAAAATCTACCCCACTTGCCCAAAATGTAGCTTGGCACCTGCAGTTACAGAACACATTTTGGCTTGCATTAGATGCACTAAACAGGACCTTTGGGAGAGGCCGCTGCTTATCATAAAACAGCTCGAGGAGCATGAACTCACAGAATTTGTGTAATCTTTACACAAGGGGATAAGAAACAGCAACACAACAACATCTCTAAAACTTATTATGTGAGTATGACAAAAATAGTGATAAGGCACAATTTGAATTATAAACACAAGGTAATAAGACTAAATAAATAAATAGTGTGTGACATTTCGGTAACAGTGTTGTTACCATAATGTCACACATTATTTATTTATTTGGTGTTATTACCTTGTGTTTCTAACTCTCCAAATGTTCAACTAGATGGAAGAATCCACAAAGAGTTAGGTAGATGTTACTACTCAGCTGTTTGTTGACCCTGGCCATATCAAACCCCACATGGATGATGTGGAAGGGAGGGGCCAGGAACTGGTTGAGGTAGGCGATGGTGCTGAGGTACTGCTCCATCAGGATGCTCTCCTGCGGCTTCTGCTCCCTCTTCTTCACCAGGTTGAGTGCAATGACTGGTGCACCATACTGGTGCAGCAGGGATTTGAAGTGTTGGCCAGCAGCCTGGGAGTATGGGTCGATGGAGTCCACTGCCATCAGAGAGATTAGGAAGGAAATGATCCAAGTAGAACAAACTTCCTTAGATCACCTATATGGAAACTCCGCCTTTGCCAGTCCCAAGCCCAGATGAAAAAGGAGGAGGGGGAGCAGTAACAAGCTCACTAAAAAACCTGGGCTCAGCTGCCCCGGCTGATAGTACCCTGTTAGGACTCCTAATCCAGGGATACAGGATGAGCAGCGTTTGTACTCCATGTTAGGAGCAGCTGCACATGGCGTCTGTTCCTCATGTCAGAGGCGGCCATTTCTTTTGGATCTAAGTCGGCCTGCCACTGAGTAGTGCTCCCAGTCTTAATGACAAAGGCATTCTACTTCACCCAGTGTGGAGATAAGAAAGAAGAAGACCTATATGGAGGAGAAAGAGATTTAGTGTAAAAACTCTCTTTGAAAGAGAATAGCAGTCAAGGATGTGGTTTGGGGTTACAGGTTTATAATTTCACTTGGTACACATAGTGGGAACACCTTGCAACACCATTCTGGAAGGTCATTGTGTGTAAATGACTAAACTTAAGTCTGGAAATCAAGGATTGCTGTTCCCCTGGGAGGACAGACTTGGTTTTTGCACCTTCTTCTCTGTACCAGTCACATGCTGTGGCAGATATCCATTCTTGTTGGCATTGGTGGTAGGGAGGAGCCCTCTTTCTTTTAGTAAAGTAGTTAGAACCATTAAAGATGATCATTTTTAACAGATGTGGTATCATCTCAATGCCATCAAAGCTGTGCAGGGACTCACATGTGATCTGGGGCTTAGGGACCATCTTGGAGACATCCTGGGACCACTGGAAGGGCACTGAGCCTCTCATCTGGACAAAGGAGGAGAAGAGTCCGTTCTGGAGGGAGGATATGGAGGAGTCATGGAGGATCTGCTCCGTCTCCACCTCGTTGGCCACACCTCCCTGGGACATCACCCTTCATCTACCTGCTGGATTCTAGCAATAAATACTGATTGTCTATATAGCTGTCTCTAAGATTAAAATATCAATTATTCACTACCATTTGAAGTAATAAACATTTTCTATAGTACACCTATCCCCCGATTTACACGGTAGATACGTTCCTGAGAAAAACGTGTAAATCGAGGGATAGGTGTATATTAAACTGTCAAAACTGAATAGGTGTTCGTCCCCTCATGAATCAGAGCCTCCCAATATTCTTTTCAACATAGGTAGTATAGAGTAGAATATCGCATTTTAGTATAGTGCGATAAAAAAAAAAATACTTATTTGGAAAACCGTGTAAAACAAGTACCGTGTAAATCGGGGGATAGGTGTATAAAGAAATTTATCATAAAGAAAAATCACTCTTTAAACGGTATTAAAATTGTTGATATTTGATCCTTAAGTGCTTTCTAGGATATGATTTATTTTGTTAATAGAAAGTTTATTTGGGGAATTTCACCTGGAGACAAGGGAGAAAAAGGAACATTATGTTTCCCTATTAAAACAACATAAGTAAATAAGAAAATAACCCCATAAGGTAATAAGACCAAATCTAAATAAATAAATGGTGTGTGACATTTCAGTAACAGCGTTGTTACTGAAACATCACACACTATTTATTTATTTGGATTTGGTCTTAGTACCTTGTGTTTATAATCTATAATCCAAATTGTGCCTTATCATATATACCTTTATATAAATGCCTAATTAAAGATTTATATATACTTGTACAAGTTTTCCCGCAAGTCACCCTTCTAGAGGGTTATTTGATATAATGTGTAGAAGGGCAATTTTCTCCAAAGCTTGTACTAACTTTTATAATTGAAAGACTACCCACCATGATTATCATGGCCTGTATCACCTGTACTTGGGATAAACAGTATATTATAGTCTTCTTCTTCTTCCTTATCTCCACTCAATCATATTAGACTCTGGGTGAAGTAGAATGTGTTTGCCTTTGTCATTAAGACTGGGAGCATTAGTATATTATAGTGATTAGTCAAAGCTGTGGAGTTTGATCAAGTAAAGATAAATGACCTGTAGGTTGGAGCCTCTCTTCAGAAACCTGGTACCGGCGAACTTGTTGGCTCTCCGGCCAATCAGGGTGAGGAAGAGGGGCTTGCTGAAGATGCTGATGTCTTGGCAGAGTTAAGACATTCCAAGTAGCTACATGGCTGTCAGAGGAAACACTAACTAAGGAAGGATACTGGACTGCCCTACGAAGCCATGGATGACGTAGATCTTCCACTCTGGATGGATGTTCTTCACTGGGTTCAGCAAGTATTCGTTCCAGACAAACTTCCACTCTGGCTTCATGCTGGCAGCCACCACTGCACACAAGTCATACATCATGTTCAACACGTCAATACCTGTTCAAAAATAGGGATGAAACTGGCATTATGTACATCCATGCAGAATCTCCAGACTATGGATTTTTGTGCTATGGCTTTCTGAAAACTGCTCTTAGACCTTGAAAACCAAAGACAATAGAGGGTCTAAGGGCTGTTAAGATGGTCTTGATCAAAATATTCTAAGACCCAGCCTTATTTCCTGGAAACATTGATGCAGAGCTGTTGCTAAATTGTACAAACATTAATAAATTATTTTTAATAAACACTGCACACATGGAGGCTGTTGGGTAAAACACACTCAGACATGACATGCTGGATGCAATCACAGTAGAACTCAGATAATTTGAACATCTTTAATATGAAAACATCTTTAATTAAAATATTTATCTTGGTCCCTAGAATTTACTATTAATAGAATTTCTATTTTTATATATATATATATATATATAGTTAAAATATTTGGATAATTTGAAATTTTTTTTTTGGTCCCTTGGGCCTTGAATTATCCAAGTTTGACTGTATTTGGTGTCTCAATTGTTTATCAAGGTGTTATAAATGTTTTTAGCTGATATTTTTTATTAAAATTGATACATTTACATTGTCTCACCCTAATTAAAATTTGATGTTAAAATCACTCTAAAATGGAAAATATATCAACATAATGCATTAGCGTGCCATCTGTTATGAGAGAAATTCAAACCATTTTTAACTCGTATATTTCTTTAAAAAAAAAAGTCATTTTATACTTATTTTTATCTATGTAGTGATAAGACGCAATGCTGTTACCGAAACGTCACACACTATTTATTTATTTGTATTTAGTCTTATTACCTTTTGTTTATTATATCTATGTAGTGTAAGGGAAGTAGAAAATTATTTTATTCTAAAAAAAGATACACACATTAAAAATAGCATTCATTTCTTATATTGCTATATGACTTGGTTATAAAAGTAAGAAAGGGGGTCGGTGGAAGGCTGGTTAAAACCGTTTGGTTTTCGACCACTACGACCCGGGTTCGATTCCCGCATTGGACACTTTTTTTCTGTTTAAAAAAAATGCTCCAATGGCCCCCGATTCTTGCAAAAGTCCAACCCCACCAGCGAGTGCAAATAACCAAACGGGGCTCTGGCACATTTGTAAGTACAAAGTCGAACTGCTTTTCACATGTGTAGACATGTGGTGCGCTTACAGTAAAAAGCAGTCGCTAACTACCCACCATGATTATCATGGCCTGTACCACGTGTACTAGGGATAAGCAAAAAAAATAAAAGTAAGATGTGTTCTAAAGGTCTACACCGTGTATGTGTTATATCCAAAGACCATTTTATCTTTGACAGGGGCATTTTTTATCCAACACACTCTTTTTTACAAAGGAGGGCGGTGCTATACCACTGAGGGTAGCAACCCAGAAACCTGAAGAGTTGGCTAATCCAGGTTTGAAACCAGCCTGGTACCAGATCCAGGATGTGAAGAAGCTATTGTTTACCATAAAAGTATAAAAGACAATTTGCTTCTTTATTAGAAATATGGCAAGCTAAATATAAAGTTGCTATTTGCAGATTCAGTAGGGCTTAAGGATAAATCAACACATTTCAAAGCTTGCAAAATATTTAATACAGAAATACATATTGCAATTTGGCTTTTATTGAATGAATTCATTGCCTCCAGAACTCCAGATTTTTATAAAACTGGAATATACCAGTTTGTTTCTCATTGGCAAAGATGTATCGATACCATTAGTTTTTATTTTGATTAATAAAGGTTTGCTTGTAACGAGTTATTGCTAGTTGTCACTACAAATCGGCCATTGTTTTTGCATCAACCCAATATTATGATTCTTTCAAGTGTGTGTCTTTAGATTGTTTCCAATGGCACCGCGGTGTTCACTCACCTTTCTTTCTGCCCTCCGGTTGTCCAGGACACGGTGCGTGTCCATCCCCTTCCTCCGGTGTCTCACTCTCCCCCTGGAGACACACAAGAAAGATGTGACAAGTCCTAACAGTCCAGAGGTCAAATCTCACCGGAGTCTCTGAGGGGACTTCAGGGGCCTTGCTGAATGGGCTGAGGTTGTACTGCAGGGTGTGGGTCAAGTCGTAGCTATAGCTGCAATGGTCAGCGGTGAGCCAGGCTTCAAAGATGATCAAGTTTTGTTTTAATATTTAGTTGTTTTACATAATACATTATTCATCTATTTAAAGATATATATTTATTTTGAAAGAAATACACTCATGGAACAAAACTTAAGGAAGTACAAAGTCTTTGATGTCCCTGTCATCTTCTTTTTTTTTTTTTTTGAAGGAGACAAATAATTTTGTTCACACTTGGTTATCTTGTGTTGTCTTCAATAAAGGTCACTGTAATATCTTTCAGAGTTATTGTCTGAATCCTGATATACATGGTAAAAAGTTAAAACTTCCTTAAGTTTTGCTCTGTAATTAGATGTTGTCCTTTACAGAGAGGTAGTGTATTATGGTTCAACAGAGAAGAGGAGGAGGTACCACCAACCTGAAGTAGAAGTTGCTGGAGAGGTCCACATTGAGAAATGTCTTGAGATACCTGCCCCAGACAGAGATCCATGTCAGAGGGGATTACATCAATGTACCTTGTGTTTTACCCAGTAAAACCATTAAAATATACAAGTATCAGAGAGTCATCAATAAATTCTTAATTCTGTCACCGATTGTTTTGTGAATGGAATAAATACCCAAATATGGCCATTTCTCATAAGCATCGATGGTTCAGTGGTAAAATGCTCGCCTGCCACGCGGGTGGCCCGGGTTCGATTCCCGGCAGATGCATTTTTTTTTTTTTACAATTTTTAAAACTCATTTATATATTATACAAGAATGACATCCACGGCACCAATTTATAATTGTAACGAATAGTATTTGAATAAAAGCATTTAATCGGGTAAAACCCGGGCGCTGCCTGGGTCATTCGGCTAGTGCTAAAATAAGACTGAGATATAGCAAGCCCTCCCTTATAATAAACCTTCAATAATCCCCATTTTATAATACAGTGAGCTATGGCTATAACAAACCATGGCTATAGTGAACCACAGGTTCAGCCCCATTGGGATTTGCGATAGAGGGATTTTTACTGCATTTAGACTAGTGAAAATGACACCTCCCCAACTTCGGCAAACCATACAAAAACCAACCTGTATTTACCGTGGTTGGAGGCTATGGCTCTCTCAATAGTACAAGAGCAGCCTCAATCTCCTACCATCCTACAAGAGCCTGAAACCATGGTGTATTATAAGGGTTTTTGGTCTGAATTTTCTGGGGTTGTAGCACACATCTGAATGCCCTGTGCTGAGAAGATCAAAATAAACATTGTTCTTCTTCTTTCTTATCTCCACT
>CP092875.1:92385220-92403082 GCA_030710605.1 Cordylochernes scorpioides | reverse complement strand
GTTTGCACCTTCTTCTCTGTACCAGTCACATGCTGTGGCAGATATCCATTCTTGTTGGCATTGGTGGTAGGGAGGAGCCCTCTTTCTTTTAGTAAAGTAGTTAGAACCATTAAATATGATCATTTTTAACAGATGTGGTATCATCTCAATGCCATCAAAGCTGTGTAGGGACTCACGTGTGATCTGGGGCTTAGGGACCATCTTGGAGACATCCTGGGACCACTGGAATGGCACTGAGCCTCTCATCTGGACAAAGGAGGAGAAGAGTCCATTCTGGAGGGAGGATATGGAGGAGTCATGGAGGATCTGCTCCGTCTCCACCTCGTTGGCCACACCTCCCTGGGACATCACCCTTCATCTACCTGCTGGATTCTAGCAATAAATACAGATTGTCTATATAGCTGTCTCTAAGATTAAAATATCAATGATTCACTACCATTTGAAGTAATAAACATTTTCTATGGTACACCTATCCCCCGATTTACACGGTAGATACGTTCCTGAGAAAAACGTGTAAATCGAGGGATAGGTGTATATTAAACTGTCAAAACTGAATAGGTGTTCGCCCCCTCATGAATCAGAGCCTCCCAATATTCTTTTCAACATAGGTAGTATAGAGTAGAATATCGCATTTTAGTATAGTGCAAGAAAAAAAAAAACTTATTTGGAAAACCGTGTAAAACAAGTACCGTGTAAATCGGGGGATAGGTGTATAAAGAAATTTATCATAAAGAAAAATCACTCTTTAAACGGTATTGCAATTGTTGATATTTGATCCTTAAATGCTTTCTAGGATAGGATTTATTTTGTTAATATAGAAAGTTTATTTGGGGAATTTTACCTGGAGACAAGGGAGAAAAAGGAACATTATGTTTCCCTATTAAAACAACATAAGTAAATAAGAAAATAACCCCATAAGGTAATAAGACCAAATCTAAATAAATAAATGGTGTGTGACATTTCAGTAACTGCGTTGTTACTGAAACATCGCACACTATTTATTTATTTGGATTTGGTCTTATTACCTTGTGTTCATAATCCATAATCAAAATTGTGCATTTTATCATATATACCTTTATAAAAATGCCTAATTAAAGATTTATATAGGCTTGTACAAGTTTTCCCGCAAGTCACCCTTCTAGAGGTTTATTTGATGTAATTGTACTTGTAAAAGGGGCAATTTGCTCCAAAGCTTGTACAAACATTTATAATTGAATACTATCCACCATGATTATCATGGCCTGTATCACGTGTACTGAGAATAAACAGTATATATAGTCTTCTTCTTCTTCCTTATCTCCACTCAATCATATTAGACTCTGGGTGAAGTAGAATGTGTTTGCCTTTGTCATTAAGACTGGGAGCATTAGTATATTATATTGATTTGTGGAAGCTGTGGAGTTTGATCAAGTAAAGATAAATGACCTGGAGGTTGGAGCCTCTCTTCAGAAACCTGGTCCCGGCAAACTTGTTGGCTCTCCGGCCAATCAGGGTGAGGAAGAGGGGCTTGCTGAAGATGCTGATGTCTTGGCAGAGTTAAGACATTCCAAGTAGCTACATGGCTGTCAGAGGAAACACTAACTAAGGAAGGATACTGGACTGCCCCACGAAGCCATGGATGACGTAGATCTTCCACTCTGGATGGATGTTCTTCACTGGGTTCAGCAAATATTCATTCCAGACAAACTTCCACTCTGGCTTCATGCTGGCAGCCACCACTGCTCACACAGATAAAGCCACAAGTCATACATCATGTCCATCAATACCTGTTCGAAAAACAAGTCATACATCATGTTCAACACGTCAATACCTGTTCGAAAAGAGGGATGAAACTGGTATTTTGTACATCCATGCAGAATTTCCAGACTATGGATTTTTGTGCTTTGGCTTTCTGAAAACTGCTCTTAGATCTTGAAAACTGAAGATACTAGAGGGTCTAAGGACTGTTAAGATGGTCTTGATCAAAATATTCTAAGACCCAGCCTTATATCCTGGAAACATTGATGCAGAGCTGTTGCTAAATTGTACAAATATTCATAAATTATTTTTAATAAACACTGCACACACGGAGGCTGTTGGGTAAAACACACTCAGACACGACATGCTGGATGCAATTACAGTAGAACTTGGATAATTCAAACGTCTTTAATATGAAAACATATTTAATTCGAATATTTATATTGGTCCCTAGAATTTCCTATAAATAGAATTTCCATTTTTAATTAGAATTTTTTTATAATTTGAATTTTTTTTGGTCCCTTGGGCCTTGAATTATCCAAGTTTGACTGTGTATGGTGTCTCAATTGTTTATCAAGGTGTTATAAAGGTTTAGTTGATATTTTTTATTAAAATTGATACATTTACATTGTCTCACCCTAATTTAAATTTGATGGAAAAATACTCTAAAATGGAAAATATATCAATATAATGCATTAGCGTGCCATCTGTTATGAAAGAAATTCAAACCATTTTTAACTCGTATATTTCTTTAAAAAAAAAAAGTCATTTTATACTTATTTTTATCTATGTAGTGATAAGACGCAATGCTGTTACCGAAAGGTCACACACTATTTATTTATTTGTATTTGGTCTTATTACCTTGTGTTTATTTTATCTATGTAGTGTAAGGGAAGTAGATAATTATTTTATTCTAAAAAAAAGATACACACATCAAAAATAGCATTCATTTCTTATATTGCTATATGACTTGGTTATAAAAGTAAGAAAGGGGGTCGGTGGAAGGCTGGTTAAACCGTTTGGTTTTCGACCACTAAGACCCGGGTTCGATTCCCGCATTGGACACTTTTTTTCTGTTTAAAAAAAAAAAAAAAAAATGCTCCAATGGCCCCCGATTCTTGCAAAAGTCCAACCCCACCAGCGAGTGCAAGTAACCAAACGGGGCTCAGGCACATTTGTAAGTACAAAGTCGAACTGCTTTTCACATGTGTAGACATGTGGTGAGCTTACAGTAAAAGCAGTCGATAACTACCCACCATGATTATCATGGCCTGTACCACGTGTACTAGGGATAAGCAAAAAAAATAAAAATAAAAGTAAGATGTGTTCTAAAGGTCTATACCATGTATGTGTTATATCCAAAGACCATTTTATCTTTGACAGGGGAATTTTTTATCCAAAACACTCTTTTTACAAAAGAGGGCGGTGCTATACCACTGAGGGTAGCAACCCAAAAAACCAGGAGAGTTGGCTAATCCAGGTTTGAAACCAGCCTGGTACCTGATCCAGAATGTGAGGAAGCTGTTGTTTACCATAAAAGTATAAAAGACAATTTGCTTCTTTATTAGAAATATGGCAAGCTAAATATAAAGTTGCTATTTGCAGATTCAGTAGGGCTTAAGGATAAATCAACACATTTCAAAGCTTGCAAAATATTTAATACAGAAGTACATATTGCAATTTGGCTTTTATTGAATGAATTCATTGCCTCCAGAACTCCAGATTTTTATAAAACTGGAATATACCAGTTTGTTTCTCATTGGCAAAGATGTATCGATACCATTAGTTTTTATTTTGATTAATAAAGGTTTGCTTGTAACGAGTTATTACTAGTTGTCACTACAAATCGGCCATTGTTTTTGCATCAACCCAATATTATGATTCTTTCAAGTGTGTGTCTTTAGATTGTTTCCAATGGCACCGCGGTGTTCACTCACCTTTCTTTCTGCCCTCCGGTTGTCCGGGGCACGGCGCGTGTCCATCCCCTTCCTCCGGTGTCTCACTCTCCCCCTGGAGACACACAAGAAAGATTTGACAAGTCCTAACAGTCCAGAGGTCAAATCTCACCGGAGTCTCAGAGGGGACTTCAGGGGCCTTGCTGAATGGGCTGAGGTTGTACTGTAGGGTGTGGGTCAAGTCGTAGCTATAGCTGCAATGGTCAGCAGTGAGTCAGGCTTCAAAGATGATCAAGTTTTGTTTTAATATTTAGTTGTTTTACATAATACATTATTTATCTATTTAAAGATATATATTTATTTTGAAAGAAATACACTCATGGAACAAAACTTAAGGAAGTAGAAAGTCTTTGATGTCTCCAGTCATCTTTTTTTTCTGAAGAAGACAGAGACAATTTTGTTCACACTTGGTTATCTTGTGTGTCTTCAATAAAGGTCACTGTGTATCAAATATATCTTTCAGAGTTATTGTCTGAATCCTGATATACATGGTAAAAAGTACAACTTCCTTAAGTTTTGTCCATAAGTGTATCTTTCAGAGTTATTGTCTGAATCCTGATATACATGGTAAAAAGTACAACTTCCTTAAGTTTTGTCCATGAGTGTATCTTTCAGAGTTATTGTCTGAATCCTGATATACATGGTAAAAAGTACAACTTCCTTAAGTTTTGTCCATGAGTGTATCTTTCAGAGTTATTGTCTGAATCCCGATATACATGCTAAAAGCTACAACTTCCATAAGTTTTGCTCTGTAATTAGATGTTATCCTTTACAGAGAGGTAGTGTATTATGGTTCAACAGAGAAGAGGTACCACCAACCTGAAGTAGAAGTTGCTGGAGAGGTCCACATTGAGAAATGTCTTGAGATACCTGCCCCAGACAGAGATCCATGTCAGAGGGGATTACATCAATGCATCTTGTGATCTACCCAGTAAAACCATTAAAATATACAAGTATCAGAGAGTCATCAATAAATTCTTAATTCTGTCACCGTTTGCTTTTGTGAATGGAATAAATACCCAAATATGGCCATTTCTCATAAGCATCGGTGGTTCAGTGGTAAAATGCTCGCCTGCCACGTGGGTGGCCTGGGTTCGATTCCCGGCCGATGCATTTTTTTTTTTTTTTTACAATTTTTTAAAACTCATTTATATATTATACAAGAATGATATCCACGGTGCCAATTTATAATTGTAACGAATAGTATTTGAATAAAAGCATTTAATCGGGTAAAACCCGGGCGTTGCCCAGGTCATTCGGCTAGTGCTAAAATAAGACTGAGATATAGCAAACCCTCCCTTATAATAAACCTTCAATAATCCCCATTTTATAATACAGTGAACTATGGCTATAACAAACCATGGCTATAGTGAACCACAGGTTCAGTCCCATTGGGATTTGCAATATAAAGGTTTTTACTGCATTTAGACTAGTGAAAATGACACCTCCCCAACTTCGGCAGACCATACAAAAACCAACCTGTATTTACTATGGTTTGGAGGCTATGGCCCTCTCAATAGTACAAGAGCAGCTTCAATCTCCTACTATCCTACAAGAGCCTGAAACCATGGTGTATTATAAGGGTTTTTGTCTGAATTTTCTGGGGTTGTGGCACACATCTGAATGCCCTGAGAAGATCAAAATAAACATTGGTCTTCTTCTTCCTTATCTCTACTCAACAATCCTATCAATGAGCCTGTAGAACTTGAGATGGTGTCTGTGGCTGGGGATGCTGAGTAGAGCTCATCAATGGATGACCCAATATAGCCAATGATGTGGGGAAACATTGGTCAATACATTCAATAAATGTATTTGATGCAGCTAGTAAAAGAAAGAGAAGGACCTTTTTTTGAACATCATTGAATATCCTATTCTATCACATTTTATCACACCACTGATGAGCCAGGCCCTCCCATTAAATTTTTCCATTGCAGTAAGGGCAGTAGAAATTGTTTATTTTCAAAAAGAGTCTTACGCCTTTAAAATATTTTTCAAATTTTGATAACAGATGGCGCGTTAGTGCATCACATTTTACAATAGCATGTATAAGGATTAATAAGGATTACAATAATGTTAAGGCACAATTTGGAATATTCTATATACAGTTACGAGCGTCATGCGTGACCTCTGTCACGGTTTGCTTTTTTTTTTTGGAATGGCGCCCTCCTATTGGTCGGCTACGATCACGCCACCTTTGCCCCCCCCCCCCCCCCCCCCCATTTCTGTAACTATTGTGTTGGAACGGGTCGCTCCTTAAATAAATGCATATATTAGTTAATAACCAAATAGAATCCTCTCTTTCTTTTTCCCAGTAAGAGACGCCTACGGTAGCCAACAGTACATAGACAGATAAAGCACATAGGCTATAGTTATTAACTAAAATATGCATTTATATAAGGCGCCAATTTATAATTATAACAAATAGTATTTGAATCAAAACATTCAATCGGGTAAAACACGGGCGTTGCCCGGGTCATTCGGTTAGTAGATTATAAACACAAGGTAATAAGTCCAAATGTAAATAAATAAATAGTGTGTGATATTTCGATAACAACACTGTTACCGGAACGTCACACACTATTTATTTATTTGGATTTGGTCTTATTACCTTGGGATTACAATAATGTAAAGTGGACCTAATACAGTTTTATATAAATGATGAATATATATATATATATCTGTTATAAGATAGTTTAAATTACTTATAGTTTTATTTATAAGGTACAATTTGGTTTATAAATTATAAATAGAAGAGGTAACACAAGACCAAAACCAAATTAGTGAAATATTTGTAATGTTTCAGTAACAACGCTGTTATCCATATGTCATTTCTTTAATTTAGTTTTATTCATTCAGATGGTATAATCCCTGATAATTCAACAATAAAAGTTTTAGAGGAAGAGCTTCTGTTTTTATATTAAAGTTACAAGGTAATAAGACCCCCCAAATCCAAATAAATAGTGTGTGACGTTTCAGTAACAGGGTTGTTACCGAAGCATCACACACTATTTATTTATTTGGATTAGGTCTTATTACATTGTAATTCTAATAAAAGAAAATAAGACCTAATCCAAATAATTTATTAGTGTGTGACGTTTCGACAACAACATTGTCACCATCATCAGACAAAAGAATAAATGAGAAAAAATATTACAGCAAGTTCTTAAATTTTTTCTCATTTATTCTTTTGTCTGATGATGGTGACAATGTTGTTGCCGAAACATCACACACTAATAAATTATTTGGATTAGGTCTTATTTTCTTGTATTTATAATCTATAATTCAAATTATGCTTTATCATACCTTGTAATTCTATAATTCAAATTGTGTCTTATCATTATAGTAGAGAGATTAGTGATTATTTTAAAGTATGTGTTTTGGTGTGTTTGTGTGGTGTGTGTGTATGTATGGTGTTGTTAAAGCTTTCAACCCCCAAAGGGGATATAGGAAGACAGATTCACCGAGACTCCTCAGAAGAGGAGGAATGCTTGTCCCCAGTGTTGGGAATGTAGGCGACGTAGGTGTCCTCGATCTTGTAGACGGAGTGGTAGCCCACCTTGGCCACCTGTCTACGCTTGGTGATCAGCACCAGGTAGTATCCCTCCAGGAACCTCACAAACCCTGCACAACACACACACATACTAGCTGTCTGTCTATGGAACCATAGATGGCAAGGCTGAAGAAACTAATAAGAAAATTAACTATTAATTGAAATGATAAGGTACAATTTGGATTATAGAATATAAACACAAGGTAATAAGACCAAATCCAAATAAATAAATAGTGTGTGATGTTTCAGTAACAGCATTGTTACCATCTTCAGACAAAAGTACTGAATGAGAAATTTTACCACAGCATGTTTTTAAATAGTTCCTGTTATCAGGTGTGTAAACAAGATAACAGATAAGAAGAAGATATTTATCTGATAAACAGATGAGATAAACACATGATGAATATTATTCTTAGAATTAAAAGTTTTTTCAAATATAATTAAAAGCATATCTATAAATATCATTTATATTTCCTCTTTCTTCCATTCTGTTAATTGTAGCACAAATGTCACACACTATTTATTTATTTGGATTTGGTCCTATAACCTTGTGTTTATTCATTCAAATTTTGCAGAATTGAGAGAAACATATTTTTTTTAATGAATAAAAACACGCAGTAAACATAAAAATGGGTCATCTTTAAAAAAAGAAAGCTGCCTTTTTTTTGCACATGAACCATAAATGTATAGTTGAACCTTATTGTAACAAAATTACTTCACCATGCTTTCCCGTCTTAAAACAGGCCATCTACGTCCAATGATTTTCACAAGTGGATCCAAAACCTTTCCGAATTGCACCAAATGTCAGGATTCTCCAGCGAGCCCAGAACACATCACATCGGGCATTGCCGAACAGACATCTACACAGCTCTGGTCATCGAGGTGATAAAGAGACCTTCAGGATCTGGTCTAGACTCCAGACCTGGGACAAGAAAAAAAAATTACTTGGAATTTTATGTTGTTAGAACTACTGTTAAAACAACTGGGACTTTGGAATAATGCGATAACTAAGTTATTTTTATAAAAGAAGGCTGTTATAATGAACCTCTACTGTATTTAGCTAGAATCTGCATTCCCACTTCAACTAAATAAGCCTTTTGGAAGATTTTTTGCCTTAGGATAGTTTGATATAATTTGGATTATAGATTAGAAACACAAGGTAATAAAACCAAATCTAAATAAATAAATAGTGTGTGACGTTTCATTAACAATGTTGTTACCGAAACGTTACACACTATTTATTTATTTGGGTTTGATGACAAGAACTAACATATCCAGCCTAATATCTATTTTTTTAAATCTTATATTATTTCGAAATTGAGAGAGAGAGACGGAATGAAAGCTGTGAAGTATACCGACAATTCCAAAGGCAGAGACAATCCTGACAAATCCTGTGCCGGTAGACTTGAGGCTGGTGTTCTTGTTGCCAGCATGGATGGTGTTCAGCATGTCCTTCATCTGCTTCGAGGAATACTCGATCTGCAGGGACAGCACCACAATCTGGTTGACAGGGGGAACATGCGTCCACACAAGATTTACACAGGTTATAGCAGAACATTTGACCACACACAGATTCCCCATCATCATTATCAACTATTCAAAGTTATGATAGGGTATATACCATTTGGATATTATAGATTAGAAACACAAAGGTAACAAGAACAAATCTCCAAATAAATAAATAGTGTGTGATGTTTCTGTTAAAGCGCTGTTACCATCATCAGACTAAAGTACTGAATGATTCAGTCAAAAATACTGAGTCAAGACAAAAAAATACTGAGATTCAATACTTTTGCTTGATGATAACAACGCTGATACTGAAATGTCACACACTATTTGGATTTGGTCTTATTACCTTGTGTAATCAAAGTTATAAATAATTTATGCACATATATTTATTTTTTAGAAATTAAACACTTCCGAACTATACAATGACAAAATATTTAGGAAGGCCTGGTTCACACTCAACAGTGGGGAACCCTCTCAACAGTTTGCCCAGCTTATACCACAACACTCTAATATTGTATTTAACTGTTTTACTTATAAAGCCGGCACTAAGGGAGGCATTTCTTGGTGAGGGTATTTAGAAAACTATGGCCATCATAAATGCAGTTTTAACATTCCTCTATGTTATCTATCTTCTTCTTTCTTATCTCAAAGCCATGATAATCATGGTGGGTAGTTAGCGACTGCTTTTACTGTAAGCGCACCACATGTCTACACATGTGAAAAGCAGTTCGACTTTGCACTTACAAATGTGCCAGAGCTCCGTTTGGTTACTTGCACTCGCTGGTGGGGTTGGACTTTTGCAAGAATCGGGGGCCATTGGAGCATTTTTTTTTTTTAAACAGAAAAAAGTGTCCAATGTGGGAATCGAACCCGGGTCGTAGTGGTCGAAAACCAAACGGTTTAACCAGCCTTCCACTGACCCCCTTATGTTATCTATCAAGTGCTATAATAGAATACTAATCTGTGAACCTTCCAGTAAAACAGAACTACCTCCCTGTAAAGGATAACACCTAATTGCAGAGCCAAAGTGTCCCTTAGGGAGGGTGTCTTCTTACTGGAGAGTTGATAAATAATGAAAATTGTAATTTTGTAAATTAAAACTGTCCTTTGTGGAGAAGTCTCCTCTTACTGGAGAGCTGCTAAATAGTGAAAAAGGTAATTTTGGCAATGAAAACTGTCCTTTGTGGAGAAGTCTCCTCTTATTGGAGAGCTGCTAAATAGTGAAAAAGGTAATTTTGGCAATGAAAACTGTCCTTTGTAGAGAAGTGTCCTCTTACTGGAGAGCTGCTAAATAGTAAAAATGGTAATTTTGGCAATGAAGCCTGTCCTTTGTAGAGAGGTATCCTCTATCGCAAGTGTCCTCTCATGGAGTATGTTCTACTGTACCAGACAATAGTGGTTAACAATTTGTGACAGTTTAAATGCCATCAGTACACCACATGTAAATCCCACACACACCTGGATGCCAAGTTGTGGCATCTCTCCCACAGAGAGCAGCTAGATGTAACCACTAGATGGAATGTTACCTGGTCATCCACAACCACCAGCTCATGGGGCTCCGTCCTGTCAATCTTGAGGACCCGGAACTTGGTCTGGGTGTTGTTGGAGCCAATAATGTAGAACCTCTGCCACAGACAGTAGGAGAAAAATCCAAGAACAACTTTTCACAACTCTTTTTTACCGTTTTGGTTTCATACAACGCCATCTTCTGCATCGTCCTGAAGAGAGGATGGACTTGGACATGAGATCCTTCAGCCGGGGGCATCTCCTTGTCTTCCGACCTGGAGCACAGGGGTGAGTTTGGACATGTTTAAACATGTAATTCTACTGTCCTATAAGCTTATGTCTATAGTTTTCTTGAAAACCATTTCTGAGATTCCACCCTTCAGTGCTGTGTATATAAGCAGAATCGTCCAATACAATATTAGAGCTCCAAGAAGCGGTCTGGTGGATTAAATTGGCGAAACCGCTGGGAGGATTCACCACTGATGAGCCAAGCCCTCCCAATATATTATTTCATCGCAGTAAAGGCAGTAGAAGTTTGTATTATGTATAAAATAAACATTCGTGCTTTTAAATCCTTTCATTTTATATGTTTAAACATTGTTGACAGAGAGAGAGAGAAAGGGTAGGACATCCTTGAATCTGCAAGAAATAAACTTCACCCATTACTCTGAAATACACAAGATCAAACAAGTCAATGATGTTGACAATTTACATTGTTATAGGTCAAGAGTCCAGCACCCCAAGGGAAAAATAATTTTCAGTTGAATTAAAGTTGATGTTGAATTATCTTCTTCTTCTTTCTTATCTCCACACTGAGTGAAGTAGAATGCGTCTGCCTTTGTCATTAAGACTGGGAGCACTACTCAGTGGCAGGCCGACTTAGCTCCAAAATAAATGGCCGCCTCTGACATGAGGAACAGATGCCATGTGCAGCCGCTCCTAACATGGAGTACAGACACTGCTCATCCTGTATCCCTGGATTAGGAGCCCTAACAGAGTACTATCAGCCGGGCCAGCTGAACCCAGGTTTTTTAGTGAGCTTGTTACTGCTCCCCTTCCTCCTTTTTCATCCGGGCTTGGGACCGGCAAGGGCAGAGTTATGTTGAATTATAATCAGTTAAAGTGAATAGTCTGATTGGTAAATGAAAAATTAGTGAATTGAAAATGCATTCAGTTAAGAAAAAAAAGAAGTTTAATATATTATTGATAAGGCACAATTTGGATTATAGATTATAAACACAAGGTAATAAGACCAAATCTAAATAAATAAATAGTGTGTGACGTTTCAGTAACAACGTTGTTACCATCTTCAGACAAAAGTACTGAATGAGAAATTTTACCACAGCATGTTTTAAATAGTTACTATTATCTTGTTTACACACTTGATAACAGTAACTATTTAAAACATGCTATGGTAAAATTTCTCATTCAGTACTTTTGTCTGAAGATGGTAACAACGCTGTTACCAAAACGTCACACACTATTTATTTATTTAGATTAGGTCTTATTACCTTGTGTTTATAATCTATAATCTAAATTGTGCCTTTAACAAGATATAATTAGGTTTATTATAGGGGGGTTGGTGGAAGGGGGGTCTAAACTGTTGGTTTTAGACTGCAACAATCAAATCCTGCATTGGACACTTCTTTTCAAATAAAAAAAAATGCTCCAATGGCCCCTGATTCTTGCAAAAGTCCAACCCCACCGGCGAGTGCAAGTATATATCAATGCTAATCAGGCTAAATCAATGTTTAGTTGATTTCTGTTCCACCAGATGGCACTCTCTGCCTTCTGAAAAGCACATGTGCTCCTGGTCAGGAAATGCTTATTTTATTTTTAATCTATATATATAAAAATGGATGTTTGTTGGTTGGTCCGTTGGTTGGTCCGTCCGTGAGTGATAATCTTCTACATCGCTCAACCAATCGTGATGAAACTTTGGGAAGATGTTTAGTATACTACCGGGATGGTTTCTGGCTAATTACTCTTTAGAAATAACCTTTCGTTGCATTTTTATTTACAATAAAACGTAAATTCACTCGCAATCAGCGCCCCTCTCGCGGCAGACGGGCGATGGCGGCGCGCGACGATTGGCTGCCGGCGCAGCACGTGACTTCCCTGCCCCCCCCGCCGAGTAAATGAGATCTCCCGGCTGACGGCCGAGCAGCGCCCTCTAGAACGCGTGACGATTTTGACGGCGCGGGGCGCTCCCGGTTGGACAGTTGCGCGGGGGCAGAGTGACCTCGCGGGTGCCCTCCGGGAACTCGCAATCAGCGCCCCTCTCGCGGCAGACGGGTGTCTATATATATAAAAATCACTTTCAAATTTTAACGTAACGTTCCATTCTCAATCCCGTTGGGCTTTAGATCGGCTAAAACATTTTTATCTTTATTAGTGAATATTAACTTTACTGTACTGAATAGTTTAGTATAATGTTAATTCAACATATTACAATTTAGCCACTGCAACGCGTGGCCGGGTTCGCTAATATATATATATATTGTTACAAGAAGAGCACTTGCAACTTCCGCCAGTAGATGGCGCATTCGCCTGTTTTGCATCTGCAACTGATGCGGGAGTCGCCGACTGCTGTGGTCCCGTTTCCTGGGGAGGTTGGCTGTAAATACCCTTTTATGTTGGCCCCCTGAGGTGGCGTAATGTAAATACTTGTTGTTTATTATTCAAGTTATATGTAATGTTTAGTAATAAATGACAATAAAGTGCTTCAAGTCTCCGTGCCGCCTTCTGTCGTTACTCTCGCCATTGCCATCATCGCCAGGCTGTTGCTGCTGCTGCTACTCTTCTGGTAAGTCTCTCCTGTCCCCCCACCAGTGGTAAGGCCGAGAGATACTGCCAGAGGAAGGGAGTTTCCACTTGAGCGGTGGAACTCAGGACGTCTTCGAAGAGCTGCAGGGAAGAGCAGCGGGAGCCCGGATAGGTGATCCACGAGGGAAGAAGCGCATCGTCGCAGGGAACCGGAGCGGTCACGCGCGACAATATATATATATAAATAGAATTTCCGTTTTTAATTAGAATTTTTGGATAATTCGATTTCTCTTGATCCCTTGGGCTTTGATTTATCCAAGTTTGACTATATATATGTATATAATATATAAAAGTTTCTCATTGTGCCGTTACATAACAACAGGGATTATCGTCTGAATCCTCACTTTAAAACAATCACTATTTTACACATTGCAAATAAAGTTCCAAAATAGTGTTTTCCTAATAGATCATTTTTGAATATAAAATTGGTGTTTAAAAACTCACAATATGATTATTTTTATCTTGAATTATGTGATATAATTGGTGTAATTATTTTAGGTGGATCTGGTATTCTTAAAAATGAGCTAGTGTACAAAATGAAATTCAGGCGAGATACTCATTTCTGCAGACCACTAGTGCTGCAGGGTATATCAGGGGGGTCGGTAGAAGGCTGGTTTTAAACCATTCGGTTTTGGACCACTACGACCCGGGTTCGATTCCCGCATTGTACACTTTTTCTGTTTAAAAAAAAAATGCTCCAATGGCCCCCCGATTCTTGCAAAAGTCCAACCCCACCAGAGAGTGCAAGTAACCAAACGGGTCTCTGGTACATTTGTAAGTGCAAAGTCGAACTGCTTTCACATGTGTAGACATGTGGTGCGCTTACAGTAAAAAGCAGTCGCTAACTACCCACCATGATTATCATGGCCTGTACCACGTGTACTAGGGATAAGCAAAAAAAAAAAAAAAGATTGGGATAAGTTGAATTAGGTTTTATTTGGTTTGATGTAGAAATGGAACTATTTTTGTTTACAACTGAAATGAGTATCACACCGAATTCCATTTTTGACAATAATTACACATTTGGAATTGAATTAACCACAATAAAAGCAAATATTTAGGGGCTACACACAAACGTTTCTATTTTGAAAAGTTTCAAAACCCAAATCGAGATAAGAGTCTACAAGCCAAAGATGCGTTTTTAGAAATACGATAAATACAATTTGATAGACATTTAAAATGTTTAAATAATTAATTTAAATGTTTTCTTACATTGGAAATTGTTGCGAGTAAAAAAAATATATTTTTTTTTCAATGCGCCACTATATACTTCCTTTATAATTATTAAAAGACATAAATATATTTAAAATTTACAATTCAGTTAGAAATATTCTTACTACATCAATTTTTACACCAAAAGAATAAATATACGCCCAAAAAAATTGTTTGTAAACATTCGAGTCTCACTAACTTTTGGTTTATTTTATGGGTGCATTCAGTGAGTTTCATAAATGTATCTTTTTAAAATTTTCGTCGTGTGTTGTTAAATATTTAATATATATATAAATTACTGTTAAATATATATTTAGAAAAAAATATATAAAAATTTTAAAATACCATCCTTCACATTTTTTTTTTTTGCATATATGTAAATTATATTTAGGTGTGTGTGCATGTTTCACACTTTTTTGACCTAATTTTACCCTTTAATGACCTACACTTTAATAAACCTTTTTTACTTTAATGTGACAAAATTTACATTTTTACAACAAAATAATATACTTCAATAAAGAATTTTCATTTAACAAGAGCGCTTTCTACTTAAGGACTCGACTCATCAATAAAGAGCCTTTTTTGAATTGTTATATTAATCAAACAGCATTTTTACTTTGTATTTCAATCCATGTAAGTGTAATAAACAAATTACATGTTATTGATCTAATATAGCAAATAACTGTGGTAACATGATATTCAATTTTTGTTGTTTTTATGGATAAATTCAAATTAATATAGATAAATAAACTATCTGTGAATAGACCCTGGCTTTGCCATTCCATTATCTAGATGCACCTCAGTCACGCTTTGTGCGCAACATAACAAACAAAATTATTCATTAGCCCTATCAATGCTGCCCTTAGTATTAATAACAGAATTAAAGAAATTTGATTATATATTTAATAAAAAAGTATTACATTAATTTTTTTTTTTTTTTGCTTTTGAATAGCTTTCATGTTAAAATATATCATCAGTCAAAAAAACATACATATGAAATTTCTTAATGATTAATTCAATAGTTTTAGCAGAAAAGAGTAACTGACATCAATTTTTAGCACTACCCCCCTTCATATATATTTATATCTTATTCTTACTGAGAAGATGGGCATCGCAGTCAAGATACATCGCAGTCACTCACTCAACTTAGGCATTTTCAAGGGTTAATGAGCTGGGGCGGGTACCTGGGGGGTTGGGTGGTAAAGCTGCCATCTATTTAATCTATATTAATTTTGAAACAACTAAATGGATTGCAAAAAATAATTAAATCAAATACCTAAATACTAGTATAGTATAGTATAAAAATGAAATTGTACTCGCTCTCTGGGATCAAGTTAATAAATTAAGAAAAAAATCTCCTGAGCGTGTAACTAAAGCAGAAGCAACTTTTAGTTGCACGATCAGGATATGCCGTTTTCTTAATATATTTATATATACAAAAGCATTAGCGTCTGTCCAAAATGCGGCGGGACATTTGAAGAATAATTGAACATAGAATGCTGCAACAACTGAATTTTTCTCACGACGCTAATTTTTTTAATAACAGAATAAAGAGATCAAGCACCAGATCCTTATAGCAAAATAATTCATACATTAACTTTTAACACTGATGGAATGACAAACAAAATTATTTGTTATATTACAAAAAAAAAAAAGGTTCCTAGAATAGAAAACCAATACAATCTTATATTTTAACTATTTTTTTAATAAAATAATTTTCTACTGCAATTACTATAATGATAAAATAAGGGGAGAGTTCCCCACTGAAGAGCCAGGCGCTCCCATTATTTTATCATTGCAATAATGGCAGTAGAAAATTGTCTTATTTCAAAAAGAAACATATGCATCAAAAATGGGTCAAATTTCTCATTTACAGAAGACGCGCTAATGCATCATATTATTTTTATCTTTAATATCGAAAAATTAAATGTACAATTCCTCTGAGATAAAGAAACACTGCACGCTGATTGGCTGATGAGCTCAATGCTTGATTGACAAATTAAGGTCACGTGAGACTAAACATCCAATAAGAATCAATCAGTTTGCCATCACGTGACCTTAATCAGCCACTCAGAGCGCGCGATTAAAACAGACATTCATATATATTTATTAAAAAGTATATTTTATAGATGACTTTAGTACGTTCCAGGACCTCTCTGCCGACCACGAGGCAAGATCGATGTCTTACCCAACTGCCAGAGCTAGAGCTGCAAAGTTCTAATCCTCCCGCCCTCTTCCTGCCTCCTGACCTCCGCGGACCCAATCCGGCCTAACCTGAAGGAGATCCTGTTCCTAGCCTCCCCAGCCTGGTCATAGTGCTTTGTATATATTCCGCTTTAAGCGGCCATTGGGGCTCAAAAATCATCCATTTTGGTTAGCAGCCCTGTAAATAAAGATATTTCCAGTACGCTCCAGGAAACCGGGTTACATCAAGAGAGAAAGATAATATGTTGTATGCGATAAGGATATAATAGTATATCTGATAATTTTATGTAGAGCCAAGGCTATTAAACCTTGTATATTAAATGTAGTGTCTATAAATAAAAATAATCCAAAGTATGGCAAGACAAAGCTAAATTTTTGAAATTTGATTTCATTTCAGTTATGGTATCTTAAATGATATTAATCATGGTCTAAAATGACAGGATTTTTTAAACAATTGTGAAGAACTTCCAGCCAAGTTCATTTGCCAGATTTCAACAAATGAGATGTGTCCATGAATAGAGGACTACTTTGGGGTGACACAACGAAGCGCAAATTTTGAAATTCGGTTTCGTTTTGGAAGCTAGGGCCCATATTCAGAAAATTTTGTGCAAAGCGCCCAACCAGAGTCACTCAACCAATTTTGACAAACGAGTGTTTATTAATAAAGGATGAACGCACAGAGTAGCATGACAAAGTATAAACTTTTAATTTACCCTTTTCCTGATTTTTGGGTTACAATAACAGATTTTGGTGAAGAGTTTTCCTTTAAGGTTAATTAACCGATTTCAATTATTAAACTATCTGCAACTAGGGTTTGATGCCAGGGATGATATGATGAAACCTACATTTTGAAATTTGATTTGACTTGATTTCAATTTGACTTATGAAATCTCAAATAATAGTGTTATTACACCAAGTATAATTTGGAAGGCTCGTCGACTTTAATTCCCTCCTTCTTTGTGTTGTATACGTTCCACAATTAAAATGAATAAATAAATAAAGTATAAATTACGTTTTAAGGTTATTAAGCTTTTTATTTGTTGTCTTCCTCATAGGTGATGATCTTGTGTCTTCGCGTGGCTCCTGCCTCAATCGGTCCGTCCTCACGCCAACGTTCAGAGTCTCTCTCTGCATGCAGGCCTGGCTCTTCGGCGTCGGCCTCCATCCCGAGGGTATGACGATCACAAGTGTGGCGAAGGCTACCATCTACAAGTACCATCTTGGTCTTGAGGTGGGCAACGCCAGCCAACACCTAGACCTGCCCACTCTGTGGGAAAGAACTCTCGCAGTCCACCGGTGGCGGAGTCTTTCCCGCCGTTGGCGACACCAATAAAGACCTTGTATATATTTCTGTATATATGT
>CP092875.1:92329711-92385120 GCA_030710605.1 Cordylochernes scorpioides | reverse complement strand
AAGCTGTGAAGTTTACCGACAATTCCGAAGGCAGAGACAATCCTGACAAATCCTGTGCCGGTAGACTTAAGGCTGGTGTTCTTGTTGCCAGCATGGATGGTGTTCAGCATGTCCTTCATCTGCTTCGAGGAATACTCAATCTGCAGGGACAACACCACAATTTGGCTGACAGGAGGAACATGTGTCCACACCAGATTTACACAAGTTATAACAGAACATTTGACCACACACAGATTCCCCTTCATCATTATCAACTATTCAAAGTTATGGTAGGGTATATACCATTTGGATATTATAGATTAGAAACACAAAGGTAACAAGAACAAATCTCCAAATAAATAAATAGTGTGTGATGTTTCTGTTAAAGCGCTGTTACCATCATCAGAGACAAAAGTACTGAATGATTCAGTCAAAATACTGAGTCAAGACAAAAAAATACTGAGATTCAATACTTTTGCTTGATGATAACAACGCTGATACTGAAACATCACACACTATTTGGATTTGGTTTTATTACCTTATATATTCAAAGTTATAAATAATTTATGCATTATATTTATTTATTATGAACTAAACACTTCCAAACTATACAATGACAAAATATTTAGGAAGGCCTGGTTCACACACAACAATGGGGAACCCTCTCAACTGTTTGCCCAGCTTATACCACAACACTCTAATATTGTATTTAACTGTTTTACTTATAAAGCCGGCACTAAGGGAGGCATTTCTTGGTGAGGGTATTTAGGAACTATGGCCATCATAAATGCAGTTTTAACATTCCTCTATGTTATCTATCTTCTTCTTTCTTATCTCAAAGCCATGATAATCATGGTGGGTAGTTAGCGACTGCTTTTACTGTAAGCGCACCACATGTCTACACTTGTGAAAAGCAGTTAGACTTTGCACTTACAAATGTGCCAGAGCCCCGTTTGGTTACTTGCACTCGCTGGTGGGGTTGGACTTTTGCAAGAATCGGGGGCCATTGGATAATTTTTTTTTTTTAACAGAAAAAAGTATCCAATGCGGGAATCGAACCCGGGTCGTAGTGGTCGAAAACCAAACGGTTTAACCAGCCTTCCACCGACCCCCTTATGTTATCTATCAAGTGCTATAATAGAATACTAACCTGTGAACATTCCAGTAAAACAGAACTACCTCCCTGTAAAGGATAACACCTAATTGCAGAGCCAAAGTGTCTTTTAGGGAGAGGTGTTCTCTTACCAGAGAGTTGATAAATAATGAAAATTGTAATTTTGTAAATGAAGATGTCGTTTGTAGAGAAGTGTCCTCTTACTGGAGAGCTGCTAAATAGTGAAAAAGGCAATTTTGGCAATGAAAATTGTCATTTGTAGAAAGATGTCCCCTTACCGGAGAGTTGCTATAAGTGAAAATTATAATTTTTCAAATGAAAACTGTCCTTTGTAGAGAAGTGTCCTCTTACTGGAGAGCTGCTAAATAGTAAAAATGGTAATTTTGACAATGAAAACTATCCTTTGTAGAGAGGCATCCTCTATCGCAAGTGTCCTCTCATGGAGTATGCTCTACTGTACCAGACAATAGTGGTTAACAATTTGTGACAGTTTAAATGCCATCAGTACCCTACATGTAAATTCCACACACACCTGGAAACCAAGTTGTGGCATCTCTCTGCCAGCAGCTAGATGTAACCACTAGATGGAATATTACCTGGTCATCCACAACCACCAGCTCATGGGGCTCCGTCCTGTCAATCTTGAGGACCCGGAACTTGGTCTGGGTGTTGTTGGAGCCAATAATGTAGAACCTCTGCCACAGACAGTTGGGGAAAAATCCAAGAAAAACTATCCACAACTCTTTTTTACCGTTTTGGTTTCATACAACGCCATCTTCTGCATTGTCCTGAAGAGAGGATGGACTTGGACATGAGATCCTTCAGACGGGGGCATTTCCTTGTCTTCCGACCTGGAGCACAGTGATACTGGGATGAATTTGGACATGTTGAAACATTAGTGTTGTGGGCAGGGAGAGGTTAGGATAGCCTTGAATCTACCCATGCAAGAAAGGAACCAATCACTCTGAAATGCACAAATGATAAGGCGCAATTTGGATTATAGATTATAAGCAAAAGGTAATAAGACCAAATACAAATAAATAAATAGTGTGTGACATTTTGGTAACAGCGTTGTTACCATCATTAAATCACACACTATTTATTCATTTAGATTTGGTCTTATTACCTTGTGTTTAAGAGATTACACTAAGAATAAAGGAAAAAGAGAGAGAGAGAGAGACAAGAAGACCAAACAAGTCAATGATGTTGCCAATTCACATTGTTACAGATCAAGAGTCCAACACCCCAAGAAACAGAATTTTCAGTTTATTTAAAGTTGATGTTGAATTATAGTCATTTAAAGTGAATAGGCTGATTGGTAAATGAAAATTTGGTTGAATTGAAGTTGCATTCAGTTGAGAAAAAAAAAAAGTGCCCAATGTGGGAATTGAAGCCAGGAACCAACGGTTTAGACCATCTTTCCACCGACTTCCACATATTATTGATATAATTCATATGCAACAGGTTACTGTTTCTATCAAATATGTCCATTTTATTTTCCTGCTGATCGGATCTTCTTGCAGAGATTAGGTGAGACAATTCCTTTCTTCTGTCATAGTGGTTGAAAACCAACAGTTTATACCAACCTCCTATAGGCTATAATATATAGGTGTCATTCTTAACAAGCTTTTGGCCACATTTGTCCTTCAACTGATGCATAGGCTTATATGTTCCCAGTATAATTTCCATAATTATATACAGTCGAACCTCTTTAATTCAACACCCCAAGGGATCAGAGCTTTCGGTTGAATTAAAGGAAGTGTTGAATTAAGGTTATATGATTAGGTAATCATCTAACTCGCTAAAATAATATTTTTTTAAAAATAGCCTTGTAATATAAATTAATGATATTAATTGAAACCATTGTGTGTTTTTATATTATTTTCATGATTAACTTTTAGTATCAGTGACAAAATGGCATTAATACATATTTTAGAAACATAAATAATTGTAACAAATAAATTTATTGGCAATGTGTTTCTTTTCAGTAATATAATCAAATATTAACTCTACAGACATTAAAATATTAAATATAATATATTAAATAATATTTTATTCTAATTGAAAAATATAGCAGTTGAAAGGAAATAAATATGGTAAATATATAAAAAGAAAATTTAAAAATATTATTTTAAAATAATCATGAAGAGATCTTTTAAAAAATTCCTTTATAGATATCTGTTTTTGCACTGAAATCCTATTCAGGATGTATTCCAGATGGCATTTTGAAAAAACATGCATGCCTTTCTTCCTCTGAAATGTATTTTAATAAATAAATTTTAATGTATTAAAGGCATCCACTGCTGCTGCAGGTGTTATTGATTTTGTGTTTAAATCTTTTATAATAACACAGAAATGGAATATTGAAATAAAATGTTATCATAATCATTGTTGGATCATTTTATAAAGTTTATTTAAAAATAAATTATTTATAAATTTAAAAATAGCTAAAATATTTCAATGTTAAAAATAAAAAAAATAAAAATTATTATTAGTTAGCGCATGATGCCGAAATTCCCGCGTAAAAAAAACAACAATAACATCCGCGAAATTGCGCAACGGCACTGCAAAGTGAAACTTAAACTAACCAGAAACCAAAAGTGCGCAGGCGCGATCGTATCGGCGGCTGCCGATGCCGATCGTCGCCGCCGTAATACCGTTTAGCGGTAAAGTTGCATGTAAAATAACATTCAACTGTCGAAATTCGAATTTTAAAATGGTCGAACTATCGGAACTGTCGTATTATCGATACTGTCGAATTACGGTTTGTTATTTGATAGGCCGGAGGTCGGGACATCGGAACATGGTCGAATTATCGCCGGGTGTCGAATTGGGGTGTGTCGAATTAACGAGGTTATACTGTATATATCATATTTACATTATATATAATAATATCTATATATATAAAAATCAATGTTTGTATGTTTGTTTGTTTGTATGTCCGGTATACAAATTCGCAGTAGTTCACTAATTCAAACCAAAATTTCCATACATAGGTAAAAAAATACGGGGAAGACGATAGGCTATTTTAAAAAATATATAAATCAATTATTAAAACTATATATTCAAATTATTCTACTTAGCTCACGAACAGCGCCCTCTATCAAAGATTTGATTAAATTATGCTGATGCAAACAAATAGATAATGCTAATAACAAACAATTATTAAAAAAAATCTTATCTAAATATATATCACTCGGGTAGATATGCACACGGGTCAATCCCGGGGCGAAGCCCAGGTCACCCGTCTAGTTAAAAATAAAGAAAGCATATCCTGACCAGGAGCACATGTGCTTTTTAGATGGCAGAGCGCCATCTGGTGGAACAGAAATCAACTAAACATTGATTTAGCCTGTTCCTTGATATTTGGCCAACCCAATTTCTTGATTAATCAAGAAAAGCCATCCACGAACGCGTTTTGCACTGTTTGGACCAAAAATCTTTTTGGTCACAGTGGTACAGCCTGCTCCACTCTGACGAGCGCCAACAGGGCGAAACGCATTCGTGGATGGCTTTTCTTGATTTATCAAGAAATTGGGTTGGCCAAATATCACGGAGCAAGTTAAATACACGTTTAGTTTATTTTTGCTCCACTAGATGGCGCTCTGCTATCTGAAAAGCACATGTGCTTTTGGTCAGGATATGCCTTCTTATTTTTTAATAATAATATATATATATATACTAGGCGAATGACCCGGCGTCGCCCGAGAAATCCCTTGGGTGCAATTTCCTTCATACTAAAAGTATATCAATAATAAATATTAGAAGTGCCATAGAATAGCAATACAGAAGTAACACATAAACTACAGGAAAAAAGTGTGTGTGATGGCAAAAATTGTATTATATTAGTGTTTAGGTATTTGATTTAATTAATATAGTTGATATAATAATATATATTTATATTATATATAATATAAATGAGTTTTTAAAATTGTAAAAAAAAAAATGCATCGGCCGGGAATCGAACCCGGGCCGCCCGCGTGGCAGGCGAGCATTCTACCACTGAACCACCGATGCTTTTAAAAAATGGCCATATTTAAGTTTTCATTCCTTTCCGGATTAGTCCGCGTAAAAAAAGGTTCTTCAAATGAAAAAAAGAAATAGCCAAAAATACTAATCAAAATGCAGCCGAAAATTTTCCTCAGGTTTATAAAAAGCGACATGCAAAATTTGGTACCAATTGGTTCAGTAGTTTTTGAGTTTATCGCGAAACAGACAGACAGAAATTGACTTTTATATATATAGAGATATATATATATAACATATAAAAGCTTCTCACTGTGCCATTACATAACAACAGGGATTATCGTCTGAATCCTCACTTTAAAACAATCACTATTTTACATATTGCAAATAATAGAGCCCCAAAATAGTGTTTTCCTAATAGATCATTTTTGAATATAAAATTAGTGTTTAAAAACTCACAATATGATTATTTTTATCTTGAATTATGTGATATAATTAGTGTAATTATTTTAGGTGGATCTGGTATTCTTAAAAATGAGCTAGTGTACAAAATAAAATTCAGGCAAGATACTCATTTCTGTGTTGACCACTAGTGCTGCAGAGTATATCAATATGCTAGATTAGATTTGGATAAGTTGAATTAGGTTTTATTAGGTTTGATGTAGAAATGGAACTATTTTTGTTTACAACTGAAATGAGTATCACACCGAATTCCATTGTTGACAATAATTACACATTTGGAATTGAATTAACCACAATAAAAGCTAATATTTAGGGGCTACACACAAACGTTTTTATTTTTAAAAGTTTCAAAACCCAAATCAAGATAAGAGTCTACAAGCCAAAGATGCGTTTTTAGAAATACAATAAATACAATTTGATAGACATTTAAAATGTTTAAATAATTAATTTAAATGGTTTCTTACATTGGAAATTGTTGCGAGTATAAAAAAAAAAAAAAATTCAATGCGCCACTATATACTTCCTTTAAAATTATTTAAAAACATATAAATATAATTAAAATTTACAATTCAGTTAGAAATATTCTTACTACATCAATTTTTACACCAAAAGAATAAATATACGCCCAAAAAAATTGTTTGTAAACATTCGAGTCTCACTAACTTTTGGTTTATTTTATGGGGGCATTCAGTGAGTTTCATAAATGTATCTTTTAAAAGTAGTCGTGTGTTGTTAAATATTTAATATATATATAAATTACTGTTAAATATATATTTAGAAAAAAATATATAAAAATTTTAAAATACCATCCTTCACATTTTATTTTTTTTTTTGCATATATGTAAATTATATTTAGGTGTGTGTGCATGTTTCACACTTTTTTTTACCTAATTTTACCCTTTAATGACCTACACTTTAATAAACCTTTTTTACTTTAATGTGACAAAATTTACATTTTTACAACAAAATAATATACTTCAATAAAGAATTTTCATTTAACAAGAGCGCTTTCTACACTTTAAAACATATATAAATCAAGTTAATCCTAACTTATTGTTTAAGGACTCGACTCATCAATAAAGAGCCTTTTTTTGAATTGTTATATTAATCACACAGCATTTTTACTTTGTATTTCAATCCATGATAGTGTAATAAACAAATTACATGTTATTGATCTAATATAGCAAATAACTGTGGTAACATGATATTCAATTTTTGTTGTTTTTATGGATAAATTCAAATTAATATAGATAAATAAACTATCTGTGAATAGACCCTGGCTTTGCCATTCCATTATCTAGATGCACCTCAGTCACGCTTTGTGCGCAACATAACAAACAAAATTATTCATTAGCCCTATCAATGCTGCTCTTAGTATTAATAACAGAATTAAAGAAATTTGACTATATATTTAATAAAAAAGTATTATATTAAATTTTTTTTTCTTTTGAATAGCTTTCATGTTAAAATATATCATCAGTCAAAAAACATACATATGAAATTTCTTAATGATTAATTCAATAGTTTTAGCAGAAAAGAGTAACTGACATCAATTTTTAGCACTACCCCCTTCATATATATTTATATCTTATTCTTACTGAGAAGATGGGCATCGCAGTCAAGATACATCGCAGTCACTCACTCAACTTAGGCATTTTCAAGGGTTAATGAGCTGGGGCGGGTACCTGGGGGGTTGGGTGGTAAAGCTGCCATCTATTTAATCTATATTAATTTTGAAACAACTAAATGGATTGCAAAAAATAATTAAATCAAATACCTAAATACTAGTATAGTATAAAAATGAAATTGTACTCGCTCTCTGGGATCAAGTTAATAAATTAAGAAAAAAAAATCTCCTGAGCGTGTAACTAAAGCAGAAGCAACTTTTAGTTGCACGATCAGGATATGCCGTTTTCTTAATATATTTATATATACAAAAGCATTAGCGTCTGTCCAAAATGCGACGGGACATTTAAAGAATAATTGAACATAGAATGCTGCAACAACTGAATTTTTCTCACGACGCTAATTTTTTTAATAACAGAATAAAGAGTTCAAGCACCAGATCCTTATAGCAAAATAATTCATACATTAACTTTTAACACTGATGGAATGACAAACAAAATTATTTGTTATATTACAAAAAAAAAAAAAAAGGTTCCTAGAATAGAAAACCAATACAATCTTATATTTTGACTATTTTTTTTACGCGTATGTTACTTTTTTAATAAAATAATTTTCTACTGCAATTACTATAATGATAAAATAAGGGGAGAATTCCCCACTGAAGAGCCAGGCGCTCCCATTATTTTATCATGGCAATAATGGGGCAGTAGAAAATTGTTTTATTTCAAAAATAAACATACGCATCAAAAATGGATCAAATTTCTCATTTACAGAAGACGCGCTAATGCATCATATTATTTTTATCTTTAATATCGAAAAATTAAATGTACAATTCCTCTGAGATAAAGAAACACTGCACGCTGATTGGCTGATGAGCTCAATGCTTGATTGACAAATTAAGGTCACGTGAGACTAAACATTCAATAAGAATCAATCAGTTTGCCATCACGTGACCTTAATCAGCCACTCAGAGCGCGCGAATAAAACAGACATTCATATACACTGCGTGACATTGAAAATGGAACACCAAGAAATAGTGGCCAGAAAATTATGCAAATTTCAGGGTAGACGCGCCTAACCGAGTTCTGCAAATGATGTAAAATGCGCAGCTCTCGTGCGCACATGGAGTAAGATATAAGGGAAGGAACTTGTAGAAAGGACAGTATTCATGTCGTTATTTCTTCAAGGAAAATCATTGTAGAAATTTTGTTCTTGTGTCAAAAGACACGTGTAATAACAGAGAATGCCAGGTCATCGTAAACGGAGGCAGTTCAAGCAGACAGACGCTTTTACGAGGGGCATGGTGATCGGACTGAAAAGGGCAGGTTGGTCCATACGTCAAATCGCAGCTGATACACACCTTGGTGCGTCCACGGTGCACCGACTGTGGAGAAGATGGTTGGAACAAGGAAATGTGGCAATTTATAGGAATGCCGGTGCAACCAGAGTGACGTCAGCACGTGTGGATCGGCGTATCCTTCGACAAGCATTGGCGGCCCCACAAGCCACTTGTACCGCCATCCTGCAACATGTGCAAGACACCCTAGATCATTCCATCTCGACCAGAACCATTTCCCGTCGATTGGTTGCTAATGGCTTGCACTCATGCCGTCCGCTAAGAAGGCTGCCATTGACCCCACCGAATAGGCGCCAACGTTTGGAATGGTGCCGGGCTAGATCGACGTGGATGACGGAATGGCACAGGGTCGTGTTCTCAGATGAGTCGCGTTTCTGCTTGTCCAGTGATAGTCGCCGTGTACGCGTGTGGCGTCGACGTGGAGAAAGGTCCAATCCGGCAGCAATTGTGGAACGCCCCACCGTGCGACAACGTGGAATCATGGTTTGGGGCGCAATCGCGTATGATTCCAGGTCACCTTTACTTCGTATTCAGGGCACTATGACGGCCCAACGATACGTTGATGATGTGCTGCGACCGGTGACACTCCCCTACCTTCAGGGGGTACCCAATGCCCTTTATCAGCAGGATAACGCCCGACCGCACACTGCTCGCATTAGCCAACAAGCTCTGCAAGATGTACAGATGCTTCCCTGGCCACCGTACTCTCCTGATCTCTCACCAATCGAGCACGTCTGGGACATCATTGGACGCCGTTTGCATGCCTTGCCACAGCCGCGTTCAGAAGACGAACTGTGGCAAATGGTTGAGAGGGAATGGAGAGCCATCCCTCAGGACGCCATCCGTACTCTGATTGACTCTCTACCTAGACGTGTTGCTGCGTGCATCGCCGTCCGCGGTGGTCCTACTTGCTACTAAGCCGACGCCGTTCTCGCTCTGTATTATGAGTATCATTTTGAAATAAAGATCACTTATTGTTCGTCCCTGTCTCTCTCTGTCTGCCGAGTTTCATCACTTTCTGGCCACTATTTCTTGGTGTCCATTTTCAATGTCACGCAGTGTATATTTATTAAAAAATATATTTTATAGATGACTTTAGTTCGTTCCAGGACCTTCTGTCGGCCACGAGGCAAGATCAATGTCTTACCCAACTGCCAGAGCTAGAGCTGGAAAGTTCTAGTCCTCTCTTACTGCCTCCTGACCTCCGCGGACCCAATCCGGCTTAACCTGCCTCTTCCCTGACGGAGATCCTGTCCCTAGCCTCCCCAGCCTGGTAATAGTGCTTTGTATATATTCCGCTTTATGCGGCCATTGGGGCTCAAAATCATCCATTTTGGTTAGCAGCCCCGTAAATAAAGATATTTCCAGTACGCTCCAGGAAACTGGGTTACATCAAGAGAGAAAGAGAATATGTTGTATGCGATAAGGATATAATAGTATTTCCGATAATTTTATGTAGAGGCAAGGCTCTAAACTACTAAACCATATATTTCAAATATGTAGTGTCTATAAATAAAAATAATCCAAGGTATGGCAAGACAAAGCTAAATTTTTGAAATTTGATTTCATTTCAGTTATAGCATCTTAAATGATATTAATCATATATGGTCTAAAATGACAGGATTTTTGAAACTGAAGAGCTTCCAGTCAAGTAAATTTGTCAGATTTCAACAAATGAGATGTGTCCATGAATAGAGAACTATTTCGGGGTGACACAACGAAGCACAAAATTTGAAATTCGGTTTCCTTTTGAAGCTAGGGCCCAAGTCACTCAATCAATTTTGACAAAGGAATTTAATAAAGGAAGGACGCAAAAGATAGCATGACCTGATTTATGGGCCACAATACCAAATTTTGTTGAAGAATTTTCCTACAAGGTTAATTAACCGATTTATAAACTATCTACAACCTGAGTTGATGCCAGGGGTGGTATGGTATGTTGTTACACCAGGTATAACTTGGGAATGCTCATCGACTTTAATTCCCTCCTTCTTTGTGTTGTATACGTTCCACAATGAAAATGAATGAATAAATAAAGTATAAATTACGTTTTAAGGTTATTAAGCTTTTTATTTGTTGTCTTCCTCGTAGGTGATGATCTTGTGTCTTCGCGTGGCTCTTGCCTTAATTGGTCCGTCCTCACGCCAACGTTCAGAATCTCTCTCTCTTTCTCTTGAGGTAACCCGGATTCCTGGAGCGTACAGCGTTCAGAGTGGTGTGTAGTTCCTGTGGTATTAAGTATAGATAATAACAATACGAAAATACATATATACTCTGTCAAAATATAATACATAATTAATGAAAAGTGTAAAATATATATTATTTTATTTAAATGTGAGAGAGTTAAGACACACAATTTGGATTATAGATTAGAACAACAAGGTAATAAGACCAAATCCAAATAAATTAATAGTGTGTAACGTTTCGGTAACAACTATGTTACGTGACATACATTACTTTATTGGTTATGAAAACATTTTGCGGAAGAGCTTTCCTCGATGCAATACCTTGGAATTATATGTATGTACCTCTATAGACCTATAAGCTTATGTCCATAGTTCACTAAACACCCCTAAGCTGCCTTCCATAGAAAATACAGGGTATACTCCAAACCAATCCAAGAGCGGTCTAGAGATTAATTAGGCGAAACCGCTGAGAGGGTTCACTACTGATGAGCCAAGCCCTCTCATTCAATAACTCATATCATTGCAGTAAGGTCTGTAGAGATAATATTTGATGATATTTAAAAGAAACGCATTGCCAGTAAATTTTTTTGTGTAAAATACATTACTTTGTTATATTTTTTTAAAATAAAATATATATATTTTTTGAATATTCGACCAAATTCTGGACTGTTTTCAAGGTGACTAAACTGGCAACGGCGTCCATTTTCCAATGAAGAGCAAAGCAATAAAATTTTTAAAATAATATCATTTTGTTGTCAAAAAGGGCGTATAAATCACGATGCAGAATTATTAATAATGAGACAATTTTCCGAAATTATATGTACATTTACAAAATATACAAAACAGGAGAATATACGAGTTATAATATTATAAGATGTTTTAACTTTTGTCCTATCGGCGATTTATTATATTGTGTTTCTCCTGTAAAAGGCCTTTCATGCCCCCGAAAGCTAAATATTTAAATTAAAATTAAAAAAGAAACCTATCCCTGGGTGTCTGGTATTTTCACCTCAATATTGATCTATAAAAATATCACTTCTCCACTTGGGGGGGAAGAAGTCCGACCACACCTCCCTCCGGTCTCCCCTGGACCCTTGGAATATTCGACCAAATTCTGGTTCGTTTCCAAGGTGACTAACGTGGCAACGGCACTCATTTTGCAATGAAGAGCAAGATAGTGGATATTGCTGCTGCTGTGATGGAGATGCATGGAGACATCTGAGACTCTTCTTTGGACACGACAACAACAACAACAGCAACAACTTCTCCACTCAAAATAAATTCTGAAACTAAGCACCATCTATTGAGGCGGACACGGATCGGTGACAATGCCAGTTTTGGAAAACTCAGAACGCTCATCTGGAAGCCATTGGTGCTATGGCTCTTGTCAGTCCAAGGCGAGCATGTATTTCAGATCAACAAGGGATTCTTGAAACCAACAGAATTTTTCAGAGAGGAGTTTATTTGGTAAAATAGTCAAAATACGTATGGATATATTGAGTCGGGAGGATAATAATCTATTTTGACGGGAGAGGCGATTTTTATTATATTGAAACCTTCAATTGTATAAGATACTACAAAATAAACCGCTCATCGCCTGGTCCAGGACCCTCCAGCGTCGAGGTTTCCTTCCTTCACCTCCCATCATCACCTTGTAAATTATGTTTTATACATGTTTATTTTCCTTTTGTAATATTTTTCCTTTCTTCTCTTTCTCTCTCGTTGTTGAAATGATGTAATATTGCCTAGAAGACAATAAATACTTTTTAATTGTATTGTACAAAATAAAAAGAACTTAATAGATAAGCATTATTATTTTAAATATTGGAGATATATATGGAAACCAATATCTAACTCCAATAACAATTTTTTCGAAAACCTATAGTATTGTACAGGATAACTGTAATATAAAAATAATACTTATAAAAAGCGCTATTTTTTGTTACACATTAATCATTTGTTGTTGAATATATAATTTCAAAAAATGATATACGTTCACAAAAATTAACACAAAACAATAACGCTATTTGAATGTAATTCTACTGTCCTATAAGCTTATGTCCAGAGTTTTCTTGAAAACCATTTCTGAGATTCCATCCTTCAGTGCTGCGTATATAAGTAAAATCGTCCAATACAGTATTAGAGCTCTGAGAAGCGGCTTGGTAGATTAAATTGGCGAAACCGCTGGGAGGGTTCACCACTGATGAGCCAAGCCCTCCATCATATTTTTTCATCGCAGTAAGGGCAGTAGAAGTTTGTATTATGTATAAAAGAAACATTCGTGCTTTTAAATCCTTTCATTTTATATGTTCACAAAAATATCATACCTACAGAAAAAAAGCAGCCATATTATATTTATCGAAAAGCTAACCTGTAACGTATTTAGTCTTTACACACACACAAATAGTGAATACTCGTATTTTTTATAAAGAGAGAAGAGATTCCAAAAGATAATTAATTTCTAAGAAAATGGATGGAGATAGTGAATATTTTTAGCGACCAATGATATCTGATAATGTTGATAAAACATCCGAATAAAAACTTTATTTCTTTTCTCGCGACTTAGTCTTAAATTGTGTCAAATTGATCCCTATATACAACAAAGCCTTTATTTAGGGCCTCTCGCCCTATACAGGATTCGCCAATTCACAAAGGATGGGGAGAACACTCTGTGGCCTTTTTCAGGGATATTGATCCCTATATACAACAACAACAAAGCCTTTATTTAGGGCCTCTCGCCCTATACAGGATTCGCCAGTTCACAAGGGATGGGGAGAACACTGTGTGGCCTTTTTCCGGGATATTGATCACTATATAAGATTTGATTTTGCTCGAATTTATAAGACTTCCAATAGGAATATCGAGATAGAAATAGTTAAAATAACCCGTTTTCTTTCCTCTTTTCGCTCTCCACTTCTCCCACCCATATTTCCAAATAATTTTTTTTTTAAATTTCTTTTCCAAATCCATATTCTTATTTTCCATAGGATTATTCAAATAATAATCTGTATATATTTACCATGTGTATATAATCTTTCTCCATTTTTACCCCTTTGTATATTTCCCACTTTCATAGGTTTCTCCGTCTTGTAACCCCAAGGAGAATCCTCTGTAAGACCTGTGTGTCTTAATAAAGGTTTTTGTGTATGTGTGTGTTAATATATTTAAAATAAAGAGGATAAAGAACATTAAAAGAGAATACTCAAATTCTTGTAAAGGAATGCACGCCAGGGTGTGTTGTTGGCGACGGTCGCTAGGGGCGCTGATCGAATCCTCAGTACGGCTCAGCCATGCTTGCTATGAAGATTGACAGCGCGGCTACCAATGTCAACAAGATCCATAAGATTGCCACCAAGGAGTCCAAAAGGAAAGGACGCGAATCTCAATGGGAATTTGAGGTAAGTCAATCATAGATCTTGTTAGACCTGACATAGAGCAAAGTTCAAGTTCGCTTAATTGAAGATGAACGAATAGATATTGTTAGACCTGACATAGGGAAGTTGAAGTTCGCTTAATTGAAGATGAAAGAATAGATCTTGTTAGACCTGACAAAGAGCAAAGTTGAAGTTCGCTTAATTGAAGATGAAAGAATAGGTAATGTTAGACCTGACAAAGAGCAAAGTTCAAGTTCGTTTAATTGAAGATGAAAGAATAGATATTGTTAGACCTGACATAGGGAAGTTGAAGTTCGCTTAATTGAAGATGAACGAATAGATATTGTTAGACCTAACAAAGAGCAAAGTTCAAGTTCGTTTAATTGAAGATGAACGAATAGATATTGTTAGACCTGACAAAGAGCAAAGTTCAAGTTCGTTTAATTGAAGATGAACGAATAGATATTGTTAGACTTGACATAGGGAAGATAAGAGGCAAATTGGCTTAATTTAAGATGAACGATGTCTGGCATGAATTCTCAAAGTTACATCTCGGAAGAAAATCGGAAGGTCGATGGAAATATTGCCGTGAGAAATCAGCCAATTAGTAACGGGCTTCTTACATTGGCGGAGTGCTGAAAATAAGAGGCAATGTATAATAAACAAGGCATTATACTTCTCCCGACCTGCCTGGATTTTTAAAATTTCCGTTCGACATTTTGTTGTACGTCATTCACCTTCATCAAAATATTGAAATTAAAAGTTCATTGAATATCTTTATGTCTTAAATTAATTTTCATTACTGATAAAGGTAAATGATATTCTCATCGAAATGTTGGTGAAAATAAAGATATCTTCTCTGGTCGAGGTGTCAATTTATTAGGGAAGTCCATTAAAGTTTTTCAACAGACCATTGAAGTCAGACGACCTCTTACTGACGAACAAATCTGCATATATGTAGCAAATATGCAAATATTTTGGAGCCTCAGTGACGCATCACTGTTAGAAAATATCTTCATTTACGGGATTGCTAACCAGAACGGACGATTTTTGAGCCCCAATGGACGTATAAAGCGGAATATATACAAAGTACTATATACATTGCACTGTTGGAGGGGCCTGGGTATGGGTGGCCAGGGGATCATCGCCGGGTGAGGCCAGGAGAGCCGGGATGTAGAGGAGGGGGTCAGGGTGGTGATCCGCGGAGATCAGGGGGAGGCAGAGACGGGTCCGATAATGAGGAATGAAATTGAACATCATTGGTATTGAACCATATCTTATTGGTACTATGTCCAAAGTTAGAATACGGCTAGATGTTAAATATTATGTTATTTAATGTTATTGAGTTAGATTTTATATAAAAGAAAATATTTTAACATTGTGCTTTAGTTGAACTTGAACTTTTAATTTCGATGCTTCGGTGAGCTACTGTCAAGAAGATTTTACATCTTACTCAAAGGTTTTATAAATAAGAAACAAAACACTCAGAATACGCAATGCGTTAAATTTGCGATAACAAAATGTAAACACACACAGAGGGTATAAAGTTTGATGTAATTTATTCAAGTTTAATCGAATAATTACAATTTAGAATATGATTTCTCGTTCTATTTTTTTGTGCTTTAACTTTGGTAAAACATCATAACTGTTAAGCAGGTTTAAAAAAAGTTGTTACATTTAGAATACACATGTAGTATCGATACCAGGCTATGAGGAATAATGGCTGTTTGTAGTGTAGGCATACCACAAGTCTACACGTGTGTTACCAAGCTGTGAAGGTTTACCACATGTCTATACAGAAGATAGATTTAGCTCTCACCCAACGGCACTGAGTAAGGCTGACTTAGGCTGTCAAGCCTTTGCATCCAAGATCCCAGCTCACGATCCAAAGGGACGACCCTGTATAGACCACCTATCGTAAAGTACAAGTACTGTTTCGAAATCTTAGTTCACCTGTTCCTTGGAGTTAAGAAATTTCTTGTGGAGATGCGAGGACACCTAGCCATCATTTGGTTTCAGAAGATCAGGCTTATCCAGCGGGTGTCCCGGGAAGGCGGTGCTGGATTTTGTCTTTCCAGATGTTAGGAAGTGCTGCCTCGCTCTTGGCCATTTAAATTTATTAGTTAAACCATGAAAAGAAACAAATGCGGGATAATTTTCGAATGTCGTTTTACAATCACAAGCCGCATTATATTATATTGTATTATAGATTACTTTATGTATTAATTACGAACGGAAAAATATGTCCAGGGTAGCCTAGTGGACATCTGCCCGGTAAGCGGAATACTGGGTTCGATTCCCATCCCTGGACACTTTATTTTTCCGTTTATCATTACTCTTCACAATTTATCCTTTCATACCTCATCCCTAAGGTTAGAAATAATCGTTATTTCTCCATACAATAAATTTTGATTTTTGTTGAAAAGAAACACATGCGGGATAATTTTCGAATGTCGTTTTACAACCATTTCCTAGGTGGTCCTCCATGAAGATCAGCCAGTGCAGGTTGGCCCGTCCCACATTCCTACATATTCTATGATGGGTAATACGGTTTAATCCCGGATTTGCAGAAAGTGAGTGTGTAGGTTATTCATCCAACTCGCCGCTACCATCGAGTCTCCCTCCATCAGGCTCCTGCACACATAAACTGATATTAATACAACGCAAAAACGATATCTATATATAAGGAATGAACGTATATAAACACGAATGCTTCTTTTATACACAAATCAAACTTCTACTGTCCATACTGCGATGAAAATATATTGGGAGGGCTTATCTCATTAGTGGTGAACATACAGACTGAAATGTTGAGGCCTTCCCTATATTTATATTTACATGTATTTATACTGTTCTCAAAACTTATGTACATATAGTTCGTTTAAAATATCTTTACCAAGAATTCAACCCCAGTATCGGATATAGATACTCCAGTATCGAAAGTAACAACAACACCATTTCTTTGGTCTATATTTTTATCAAGATAGTATATTATTCAATAGGAGAAAATAGCCTAAACAATTGTTCAGATTACAATAACAGATTTTAAATAATATAATTATTTGATCAATTATCCGGGTATTCTATAGTTTATATCAAAATATGCAATAAACGCAAAGTTTTTTTAAAAAATTATTTCTAAGTTACAAGTTTTCGGGCGATCTCCGATTAATACTCCTGTAACTTATAAATAATAATAATAAAAAACGGTGTTTTTATATTGGTTAACCCAGGCTCCTGAAGCGTACAGAAGTTGCCAAATTATCAACTCTTATATATATAATTTTATACTTTGATATATGTACCTAGATAGGCATCTATCCCATTAATTATGCATCAGGACGATGCACTAGGTCAGGGAACGGCAAACTGCGGCTCTTTGGATGTGAAGCTATTTATATAGTTCCATACGTAAATATTATTTATGCGAGTACTATTAATTATTGGCAAGAAAAAAAATTGTGGCTCTTTAAAAACTTTGAAATTTTGTAAATTGTAATTTTTGACTCTTCTGACTCGAAAGTTTTACGACCCCTGCTCTAGACTCATCACCCCAGTAAAAAAAAAAAGTAACTAGTGGTGATAATGAGCCTCAACACCTGCATTTTGCTAAAACGGGGTGTTTTGGTTCATTCTTCATCAACAATAGTAAAGTTTTTTACCAGGGTGATGAACCTAATACATCGTTCTGATGGTTAATTAAAGCGAGAGATGGTTCTCTAGGTACATGAATAAAATACTCCCACAACTTTATGTTATCTACTTTGATAATATGTGAAAAATAGTACAAATGTAATATTGTACTGGGATAAGGTGCATAAATTAAGCGTCCGTGGTTAGCTTTTCTTGATTGATCAAGAATGGGTATTTGGCCAATTCTGGAATAATTAAAAATCAACGAGAATAGTTGATATTTATTCCGATAGATGGCGCAAGCCATCAGCAACTTTCAGTTTCACGATAAGTAGATGCCTTTTTCTTAAAAACTTTGATAATAGTTTAAATTTCTTATAAAAGACGAGAGGGGCATAATGATAATAGAATTTTAAAAGAGATTGAAGAGAGAGATAATAATTATAATAAATCACAGATATATACAACAGGTACGAACTGTGTGTCTAGCAAAAGCGGCGCGAGGAGATCGCGGTACAGATCAAGCAGATGGGACTGGACGACCGGTACAACTATGTGGCCGAGATTGTCGCAGCCTATTCTAACCAGGACAAGTTCAACGACGTCTTCAGAGAGATGTTGGATGGCGACCAGGTAGGTTCTTTCATAATGTCATTCCTGTTTGGTTAGGGACTTATCTGCAGGAAGGATTTTGTGGGAAATAAAACGATATATCAATCGAAATAATTGCAAAAAAGGTTAGAAATAGTCGATATTTCACCTTGAAATAAAAATTTGATTTTTCGTTGAAAAGAAACTTATGCGGTGTAACTTCAAGTGTCGTTTTACAATCACAGGCCGCAGTGTACTATATTGTATTATAAGTTACTTTTTGTATCATTTACGATCGGAAAAATACGTCCAGGGTAGCCTAGTGGACATGGCATCTGCCCGGTAAGCGGAACATTGTGGGTTCGATTCCCATCCCTGGACACTTTTATTTTTCCGTTCATCATTACTTTTCATAATTCATCCTTTCATACCTCATCCAAAAAGGTTAGAAATAGTCAATATTTCACCTTGAAATAAAAATTTGATTTTTCGTTAAAAAGAAACTCATGCGGTGTAACTTCAAGTGTCGTTTTAAAAATTTTCTTTATTAAATAAAAATGGAAAGTTTTCAAGTGTTAGCTCATCATCAGGCCAATTGTTTCGCAAATTCCTACAATATATATAGAGGTGTAGGAGGTATTTACATATTGAAAAAAGTTTAACACATTTTTCTCTGATTACTTTAAATATATATATCCTAAAATATCTATTTACTTATAACGGAAATAAAATTTATAAAAATAAATTAGGTCAAAGGAATCTTCCTCACTTTATCGCAGGTCACTTCTCTGAAGAAAGTCTATTTCATTGATTGAAAGTTTTTCGGACATTTTAAAAGTTGACCACTCTACGCAAATGGTTACTGTGCTGACAGGGCTTGCTTTATATGTACTTCTGCTCATAATCCGCTTATGTCCTTCTTCAGTTTCTCTTCTCTTGAACAGATCCTGGTCTTACTCCAGCTTCTAGACTCTTTTAAAGGTGTCTGATGAATTTACCTGAGAAACAAAGGTGATGTATTTATTACTATTTAGCTAGACTATTGTTGAAGTTTGAGATTGAATCAAGGAATAAAAGGATTATTTATTAAACAAAGTAACTTAAAACAAGATGTTAAAGTAGCAAAATTTTAAAGGCAAGTATATGTAGGAAGGCGAGAGACAAAGACTATATATATTGACGTCGACCGCAGCGCCGCCGCCGCCGTTGATTGGTCGATCCCCCTATGCTCCACGCCAATTTTGATCGCTATTCCAACACTCCCTCTCGATCCAAAATGTTCAGTAGACCTCTTAAGTAGTGGAATTTGTTTCGTGGAAGAGGTTTAGTCATTATATCAGCTAGCTGTTCTGAGCTGCAAACATGATGCACTTTAAGTTCACCTTCTTCATGTTTGGATCTAATGAAGTGGTAGCGAACATCAATATTGTCGCGGAGATAAATAAAGCAAGGGCAAGAGTTTGGGGATAATTAATTTATTATAAGGAGTATATGGAGTATATAAGGAGTATAGGGAGAGAGAGCTTTGTACAACTTACCCCCAGTTAAGGTTAATCCTGAATGAACGGCGTTAGCCACCGTACCGTTTTCCTTATTTACAGATCAGCATTCCAGAAGCCCCCACACCTGTGGTCCCCCCCGGGGTCCAGGGATGATTGACAGTTGTCCCATCTGGATGGAGCTACTTGACATTACACCCTCTTTAGAAAAAGCAGCGACCCGCTGATTAGCTTGTCTCAGCCCTTGTTCTGGAAGGAAATCTATCACGGTCTGTGTTCCCTAGCAGAATGGAATGTTGTTCTTCAGGGTCCAGTAGGGCTTCATTCCGAATGACATGAACGATATCCTTAGATTTCCGTGATCGGGGAGACGGGTCCACGGGCTCTACTTCATACGTAACTTCTGAAAGCTTCTTGGTCACCTTGTAGGGACCGAAGTATCTCTTCAGTAGCTTTTCTGAGAGCCCTACTTTTCGGATGGGAGTAAAAACCCACACAAGATCATCCTTCTGGTAATAGACTGGAGTATGTTTCTGGTCGTAAAGTCTACGGTCTTTCGCCTGTGATTGTAGAAGGCGTGATCGGGAGAGTTGACGCGCTTCCTCAGCTCTGGTCACAAGTTCTCCAACGTAGTCGTTAGAGATCTCATCTGGTAGGTAGGGTAGTACGGCATCGATGTAGGTCTCGGCCTCGCGGGCGTGGACAAGAAAGAACGGAGTGTAGCCGGTCGCCTCCTGTTTAGCAGTGTTGTAAGCAAAAGTCACATAGGGTAAAACTTGGTCCCAGTCCTTCTGCTCGACACCTGTGTACATGGACAACATGTCTCCCAGAGTTTTGTTGAACCTTTCAGTCAGGCCGTTGGTCTGGGGATGGTAGGCCGTTGTAAATCTGTGCACAATTCCGCACAGAGCATTGATCTCTTTTATTACTTGAGAAATGAAATTTCTTCCGCGATCTGTTATCATTTCTCTAGGAGCTCCATGCTTCAAGATAACATCTTCAACCAGGAACTTAGCTGTTTCGATTGCTCCTCCGTCTGGGATCGCTTTCGTTATGGCATACCTTGTCATATAATCGGTGCACACAATGATCCAACGGTTTCCATCTTTAGAAACTGGAAATCTTCCAAGGAGATCGACCCCGACCTTATGGAATGGTTTTTCTACAGGTGGTATGGATACAAGTTGTCCAGCCGGACGTCGAGGTAATTTCTTCCTTCGTTGACACTCCCGACAATGGCTTACATATTGGCGAACAGTTCTATAAAGGCCAGGCCAATAGAATCGTTTCTTCACTTTGTCATACGTTCGGGCGAAACCCAAATGCCCAGCTGTAGGAGCGTCATGTAAATCTGCCATAACTTCCGATCTTAAGTGTTTAGGAATCATCATAAGCCAGGGTCTTCCAGTTGTGCTATAGTTTTTCTTGTATAAGATGCCGTCGATAATGCTGAATTCCTTTCTGGTGTAGACTGAGTTTAAATTATCGATTATTTTAGCTAAATCCGGGTCTTTAGTCTGCTCTATATCGACGTTGGTTAGTGACATCACAGCACTTGGTTGATCGTTCTCAAGCGGGCTCCTTGACAGACAATCGGCATCCTTATGTTTGCGTCCGCTCTTGTAGATAACGGTCACGTCAAATTCTTGCAACTTCAGTGCCCATCTTGCCAAACGGCCAGAAGGATCTTTCTGTCCTACCTACCAACATAGAGAATGATGGTAAGTGACAACCGTGAATGGTCGACCAAACAAATATGGGCGGAATTTGCTAATAGACCAGACTACAGCAAGGCATTCTTTTTCCGTTGTAGAATAGTTATTTTCAGCCTTTGTCAAGCTTCTAGATGCATAAGCTATAGGCCGCTCCTTTCCACCTTGTATTTGAAGAAGAACAGCTCCAATACCATGTCCGCTTGCATCCGTGTGTAGATGGGTATCAGCGGATTCATCAAAGTGTCCTAAGACAGGCTCTGAAATTAGAGCTGTTTTAAGGACTTCAAACGCTTTCTCTTGAGCTGGATCCCAATAAAATTGTTTTTCAGTCTTCAGTAGGTCATGCAAAGATCTAGCTTTGTCGGCAAAGTTCTCAATAAATCTTCGGTAATAGGAACATAATCCAAGAAAGCTCTTCAGTTCAGAGATATTCCTTGGCCTCGGAAATTTAGAGACGGCTTCAACTTTATCTGGATCTGGATGAATTCCATTGGCGTCAACAAGGTGTCCCAAAATCTTTATCCTCCTTGATCCAAAAAGACACTTTTTGTGGTTCAAGCTTAGTCCAGCTTTCTGGATGCAGCTTAATACAAGTTGTAGACGACGTAGATGTTCTTCAAAGGTAGGTGCGTAAACTACGATGTCGTCCAGGTAGCAAAGGCACATGTTCCATTTAAGACTGCCCAGAACACTATCTATCATCCTTTCCAAACGTTGCTGGAGCATTGCAAAGACCGAAAGGCATTACTTGGAATTCATACAGCCCATCTGGAGTGATGAAAGCAGTTTTCTCCCTGTCTTTTTCGTCCACTTCAATCTGCCAATACCCGGACCGAAGATCCATCGTGGAGAGGTAACTAGAGCCGGCTAAACTGTCCAAGGCATCGTCAATGCGTGGCAGCGGGTAAACATCTTTTTTGTTATCTTATTTAATCGACGGTAATCTACGCAGAATCTCCAGGTCCCGTCTTTCTTTCGAACTAGAATAACTGGAGATGACCAAGGGACTTTCAGAGGGCTTCACGATGTGATTTTCAATCATCTTGTTCACTTCATCTTGAATTAGTCGTCGTTCACTTGGTGCTACTCTATAGGGCCTCTGTTTGATAGGAGAGTGGTCTCCTGTGTTTATCTTGTGCTTCACAGTACTGGTGGGCTTAATAGGAGTACTCCCAAAGTCAAATATGTCGATAAACTCGTCAAGGCATGAAACAAGCTGTAACCTTTGAATTTCAGACAGCCCTGGATCTAGAGTAAGGTTTATCTTCTGTGACCATTCACGTGACTTTAGCTGCGTTTCTTGTAACTTATCGCTGGATTCAATAAGACTGCAGATATTCCCATTCTCATAACTTTCCATGGTGCACATATTCATTCCTGATGGAATCAGTTGCGGCCAAGACGCTCCATTCGCCACCCAAATGCTACCTCGGCCGTGTCGAAATGTAACCAATGAGTTTGGTATAAGAACTTCCTTTCTTAATAATAAGTCCTTAGAAGTTGAGACTAAAACATCTCTAACACCGCATACTTCTTCGTTTATCACACTGATCTTCTTTATTGATTTAGGCGGGATGACAAAGTCGTCGGAAGCAAACAATCTCTGGTTTTCCTCCTCTCGAGATTCCAGGACGGAGGTTTCCCCGAGATGGAGTTCATTTCTGCCACAATCAATGACGGCTTCGGTGGCCTTGAAGAAGTCCCATCCGAATATGATGTCACGGCTGCATTCCACCATAACAACGAATTCAAAGGATATCTTCAGACCATTAACTTCTATGTTCAGGACACATTTTCCTAGGGTCTCTATTAAATTTTTATTTGCGGCTTTAAGAATGGGACCTGGTTCTTTGAAGAGAGGTGTCTTTAGTTCGCGTCTAAATTTGTCTGAAATAACAGAAAAGTCGGCTCCTGAATCCACCAATGCTTTAATTTTGCGTCCATTTATTTCGACCATAACAAAATTTTCTTTTAATTTAGCCGCGATTTACCCTGGAGGATTTTCCTCAATGGCGACCTCACCCCCGTTAGAAGCCGCTCCACTTAGTTTTTCACATTCTGAGGCATGGGAGAACGGCTGAAACGACGGGCTGGCGACTGGGATTTTCTTCGGGCTGGCGACCTTGCGCGGCTTGGATGTGGGGAAGAGCTCCGGTAGAAGTACGTCGAGGTTTGGGGCGTTACATAGTCGTCGTCGGCGTCATATCTCGGGGGTCGACTCGAAAATCCAACATTTCTTCCTTCTCCGCCATTCCTTGACCTGGCTTCAGCGAAGACCTGCCGTCGTTCCCTACAATAACGGACGACATGTCCGGGTCGTCCGCAGTGGAAGCAGATAGGTTTGTCGTCGTAGGTTCTCCAATGTTCCGTCTTCCTGGGTTGGGTTGGTCGGTCGATATTATAATAGGGCGTTCGTGGTTGTTGTTGTACCACGTTGACTTGTGGTCTGGTAGGTTGTAGAGCACGGCTGACCTCTTCCCTCACAGTCTGTTCCAGGGCGTTCACCTCTCGGAGAGGATTGACCACTTCAGGTGCTGAGAAAACCTTTTGTATCTCTTCTCTAACGATGCGGCGAATTAAGCCGGCCAAGTCGTCTGAGTCGTCAACACACGAAATGGGCATTACGTTTGACAACCTGGCGAATTTCGTACGGCCGATCCTGCGCTGCTTGACGGTTGTCAGATGACGACAAAACTTCAGGATCTCATCTACTGTCTGTATGTCTTTCGCCACCAATACCTGGTATGTGTCTTCCGAAATTCCCTTTATAATGTGAGCAACTATCTCACCTTCTTCCATGCGAGGGTTCACCTGGTGGCAGAGACTAAGAATCTCCTGGATGTATGACTCGCTGGATTCCTCGGCCTTCTGTGCTCTTGACTTCAGAACTTCCTCGGCGCGTCGAGCAGAATCCTCCTGCAGTCCGAACACACCGCGGAATGCGTCTTCAAAGCTTCTCCACGAGTTGAGTGATTCTTCGTTATTATCAAACCACCTTCCAGCAGTTCCGTTCAAGTAAAATACGACGTTGGCAAGCTTCATGGTCTCGTCCCATCTGTTGTACTTCGACACTCTCTCGTACTCTTTCAACCATTGTCCAGGGTTTATATTTCCATCTCCAGAAAAGGTAGAAGGATCTCGTTGGCGCTGACAAGGGAGGTAGGATCCGCTAACAGTAGGTCTGTGGTCGTCTTCCATTTCTATTCGTTGTGGCAAAGGTTGAAGAATTGGTTCACGTCCCTGTAGACGTCGACTTCTTCGAAGTTCCGTCACGCTACCCAGCGTCTCCACCAAAATATGTCGCGGAGATAAATAAAGCAAGGGCAAGAGTTTGGGGATAATTAATTTATTATAAGGAGTATATGGAGTATATAAGGAGTATAGGGAGAGAGAGCTTTGTACAACTTACCCCCAGTTAAGGTTAATCCTGAATGAACGGCGTTAGCCACCGTCCCGTTTTCCTTATTTACAGATCAGCATTCCAGAAGCCCCCACACCTGTGGTCCCCCCCGGGGTCCAGGGATGATTGACAGTTGTCCCATCTGGATGGAGCTACTTGACAATATGTTTCGTTCGTTTGTGGAATACTGGATTTTCAACAAGTTTTATTGGTCGCCATCTCTCGAAGTGTAGCAACTGGAAGATGCGCAAGTCTCTCGTGCCACAACTGAAGCTTGTTCTCGCTGGTGATGTATCCTTGTGATGATGACGTAACCTTGAAGAGCATCCTGTAGAGGCCGTCATGACGCACTCCTACGGCTTTTAGGTCATTATCCATGAAGATCTGCAGCTTGTCATGTTTGATAATGACGTTGAATCCTCTTCTTGTGGACGTAGAAAGGCTATACAAATTTTTCTTTAGTTGCGGCGAGTAGAGCACATTTCTTATGTACGTATTGTACCATCCACCGTCGACGTAGGCTTGAATCTCGATGTCTCCCATGCCTTCTGCAAGTAGTGTCGAGTTGTCTCCCAAGTAGATTGGATGATCACTGGTGAACGGCGTGTAGGTCTTGAACCACTCTCGTCGAAATGTCATGCTGCAGCTTGCACCGCTGTCAGCATACCAAATATCATTGGGCTCTACTTGATTATCGTACAAAATAAGTCCATAATCACTTGAACTTCCTTTTGAATCATGAAGATTTTTGGATTTATTTTTCTCATAAGCTAATCTTTTTCTACATTCGCGGCTCCAATGTCCAATTTTGTGACAATAGTGGCATTTAGTGTTCTTCTTGGCATCTTGAAAAGAACGTTGTGTATCTTTAGGCTTCGTTCGTGCTTGCCTGTGTAATAAGGCCTCATCTTGTTTAGAAGAACCGCTTTGTTGATTCCTTGTTTCTTCAATCAAAATCTTGCAGTTAAATTGTTAAGAGTTTGAGCTTTCGGATCTAACGATTCCCACGCTGCAACAAAGTAGCGCATACTCGAAGGCAAAGTATTTAAAATTTTGCTACCTTTTGATCTTCCGTTATGGTTCCGCCCATTTGTGAAATTTGTGCAGAAATATTTTCAATTTTTGCTATGTAATCACTTATTGTTTCCGATGTCAATCGTGCATCGAAGAATTGTTGCCAAAGTAGGCCAATAGTAAATTCGGATTTTTGTTCATGAATAGCAAGTAATTTCTGCCACATTTGTGAAGCGGAAGTACAGTTCATCAGGGGCTGAAGAAACCTTAATTCGATTGCCTGTGATAACAACATCCTTGCCTTAACGTCCTTTGATTTCCAATTCTGTAGTGAACTTTCAGAGTTACTGTCGGAGGAAACAACATTCGGCTTTATTTCTAAGCCTTCCAATAATTCTAGTAATTTTTGTTGTTCCAAAAGAAGCCTGAATTGGAATTTCCATAGTGAAAAGTTTTCACCATTAAAAACTTTAATCCTTGAAAGACAATCTTCGCTCATCTTCTTTGCTTGGAATCGGCCAACGACAAAAAGAAACTAGGGTTATGGTTGGCGGTTGACGCCTAAACTTCAAGCAAAACAAAGGCTTACTCACTGCTGGCGGTTAATCCTTTTAGGCCGCAGTGGAAGCGTGCTGGGCCCATAACCTGTTGACGTTTGAGATTGAATCAAGGAATAAAAGGATTATTTATTAAACAATGTAACTTAAAACAAGATGTTAAAGTAGCAAAATTTTAAAGGCAAGTATATGTAGGAAGGCGAGAGACAAAGACTATATATATTGACGTCGACCGCAGCGCCGCCGCGGCCGTTGATTGGTCGATCCCCAATGCTCCACGCCAATTTTGATCGCTATTCCAACAACTATCATATACTTTTTCTAATTATATCGTTTTATAATTTGAACAACAGCGCAAATATAGATTTTTTTCAAGAAATTAGTTGCATTATTGAATTAGAGAGAAAATCGTTTTTTTTCGTTGGCAGAAGATTTATTTATCATTTCCTTGAGAAAGAGACTTTTGGGCTGTATTCCACTCATGTTTTGTTTGTTAAATATATTCTGTTCTCCTTTACTTATTAATAATCAGATCTTCTCACTGCTATGGACCCTATCATTCCTCCAGAATTTCATAAACATCGTCTTCTCGTTTGTATTAAGGCTAAGAACTATTATTGTATGGAGATTAACGCTTTTCCATGGGTAGATATTTCAGTTGCAGTTTCTACTAAAAATTCTTTAAAAAAGAGAAATATGAAAATAAGAAAATTCGTAGAAGATATAAAAAGATATTTAAATTCTTAGAGACCTTGAATATATTGATAATTACTTCAAAAGGTAACATATAGATTAATGGAAACATTTTCAAAAATGTTATCAATTTTATATATATTCTGTGTATCTCCTAATAGCTCTTAGCCCTCTAAATGAAAGCGATTAATATTCTCCATATGTGCTTCCAGGTCCAAGTCCTGACATCCTTTTTCGAGGATCCTAACGAAAGGAAGCTTTGGGTTTCTGCAAAGACATAGGTGAGTTCGACAAGAAACACCACTACATCTCAGCTTATACGAGTCTTGAAATTATAAGCCGAAACTAAATACATAAATGGAAACATGACTCTCTCTCACAAAACTTATAAATGTCAAATATACTCTTGTCGTGTAATCCCTTCCGGTAAAAGAAATAAAAAGTTTCACGCGGTTATTTAAATTAAGCATTATACAGAATAAGTGTCCAGACGGATGGTGGAACAACTTCCCAGAAAGGAAGATAATCTTCAGAAATTCGGACTCGCCTCTGCTGACAGGGAAAGTGCGTCTACATCCTGCGACAGAGGCCTTTCGTGCGGATCACCGTGGATAACAAGGAAGAGGTTAGTATTCCTTTATAAGATGTTAAAAGCACAGAAGCACTCAGTAAATTTATGAGGCATTTCTGGAATGGATAAGAATATACTAGAAACAATATGATATGGTTTCAAAATATACTATTGCCAAACTATCTATTGTTAAAAAAATTATTTTAGAAATTTAAATCTAAAATAGCTTTACTTTTGATTAACTTTTTCATATTAGAGTTTTTTTTAAAATCTCACCCACAAAAATTTTCAGAATTTAAAATATTTTAAAAGAAACAGGTTATAATTAAATCATATTATTTAATTGTTATACTTGGAAAGAGAGATATCAGTATTAAAAACAACACACTTAATATAGATGATATTTAGAAAAAAGTTTCCCATACTATAAATTATTTCGTAAAAGCTATTTTATTCCATAGCAAATCAAATTTGAACAAAGATTTCTAAAATTCCCAGTCTAATTTCTAAATTATTCACTTTTATAATTTATTCAGTTTTATATAATACTTTTAAAGATTTAAAAATATATGTTTACATAAAAAATATGATTCTTCTGTTTATTTAATGATTTATCATCATTAAAAGAAGTTGAACATCGTATCTGCTCGAGAAAAATAAGGTGATTTGAGCGTTCCAATATATTTCTTTAAATTCACATAACATTTGAAGAATTTATGCATTCCAATTATTATTTTTTTAGGTTGATATTTTTATATTTTTATGAAAACTGAAAAAAATGCCCATATTTTCATATTTAAAAAGTAAGTAGTTTAAGGTTGTATATTAAAAAAAAAGTAATGTTTTTAATTTAGGATGTGTGAGAGAGAGAGAGAGAGAGATAAAAAAATATAACATATTTTTTTTTATAATTCAAAATTATATTCGTATACGTTTTTTTTTGTGTATGAATAAAATGAGGAATTATAGGTATATATACATATATTTCGTGTTAATTTTATATCGCTTCCATCTTCTACATCTCCGTCGATTTATAACCGGCTGTTTTGGATTAGCTGATGGAAGCATTTGGCAGAATTTTGCCGAAAGGCAAAAAAAAAAAAAAAAACTATTCCTATAAAATGACGTTAAATGTTCTGCATTATCATATCAATTAAATGTCCAAAAATTGATGAAAGGCACGATTAAATTATATATGTGTTCGCTTAAAAAAATCGTAATCGACAAAAATAACTTCTAACAATTATTTCGATAATATACGCATATATTATTTTTGCACATATAAGACAACATATTACATTTTAAAATAGTATTTTATACTTTAATGAAAATATTTTAATAGCAATAGAAATAGTGTACATTTCAAATTTCTATCAAATAAGTTAATCACTGTTTAATATAGCGTTATTTTCCCCTTATACTCTCACTACAAGATGCTTACCAGTTTAACCCTTAGCCATTTTCATAACTTCGATTTTTAAAAATAGATTTTTATAGGTTCAATGTGAATATAACAGAACATTTTCCTCGAGTGTTTCAAAATTCATTCAGGAATAGGAATTATAATATTGCCATTCGAAAACTAATAAACATATCCAATTTTGAATGATATTATATTAAGTAGAACATTTTACCTCGTCATAATGCGATATGGAGACAGATCTAAGCTATACTATTATATTACCCTTTATGCCTACAAATATTTATGCAAGAGGCAAATGCCTAAGATTAACATATTATATAAATGCATTAAAACACATATTATATCTTTTGTTCTTCTCTTAACAGAGGGCTCAGATTCAGGTCAATAAATAAGCCACAACACTAGCTTTGACAGATTCGAAACATAAAGTACCCTGGCTCTGGGCTAGGACTCTTATCAGTACAACCTTTGGTTGAATTTGCCAAACTTATTTTTTGACTCAAATTTATGAATCTGAGAGTTCTTCTCAGAAGAGCCCAAAAGATCTAGAGTTTTAATATAACCAATAACGTATTTTAGGTAGTTGTTGAGAGGAAGAGGTGTCTTTTTCGCATATGCACCTTCCTCCGGCACTTTAACAGTACAATTACAAATATATGTAATTGTATAATTTCCTGATTTTGTATTTGATAGGAAGACTTTATAGGGGGCCATTAGGAATTGAAAGGATAAACATCTATCCTTTTTACTCGCTTTTTCTTGGAGAATTAGAGAGTTCTATTCGGTTAGCTGAATACCCCCAAATATATTTCTAAACGAAACAGGAAATTATTCACTGAATATTTAGGTTTAAGTTATCCGAAAGATATCAGCAGAGTTGGTACGTCCAGGCCATGTTCTCGGGCAGCCTGGTATCTACAACTCCTGCGGTCTTCACCAACATCTACAAGCTGCTGGGAGACGTCTACCTGCCTCTCTGCCACCGGGTTGACGAGAACGCCGAGCCGCGGTTGGCCGAGCAGCTCTCCTACTCCCTGGACTGTCTCGTGGAGGCTTTGAGAGGTGGGCTGCTGTTCCTCTGCTATATGTGTGTAGAATTTGAGCGCAGGTGTCAAAAATTCTTGATTGGTTGTCGGATTGGTGCGAGAGGTATATAGAGAGAGCGGTGTATTTCAGTGGCACGAAGCAGCCTGGCCCGAGACGTGGTGCTGAAGACATGTCCCCTGGCGGCCGGGCTAGAGGACATGGAGGACGTCCGCAGCCCGGCACCCCGAGGTGGTGAAGGAGGTGGAGGAGTGTCTGCGCCAATGGTGCGAGCAGGTGGAGCAGGTACGTAGTACTTCCTCCTTTCCAAACAAATAAAATACGATAGGCTCGAGATGATAGATCTCTAGCAAAAATAAAGAAAGAACACAGGCGTTGTTAGACTGGGCTGGAATAGTAACATTTTTCTCCATAGGTGGTTGAAAAGTTAGGTTACTATTGCTATAACCACATGAAACTTGTAGACGTTGTATGCCAGAGAACTGTATGGCTTCAGCTCCTGGCCGAGTGCTCCCATCTCAGGAGAGAGTCCGAGGACATGGGCCCTCGCTCCGAGCTGGAGTACTGGAAGTGCCGCCGGGCCAAGTTCGGACATCTCATCGACCAGATGAAAGGTAGTGAGATTCAGGCCCCTCCTCAAGATACTCAAGACAACCAAGTGCAAGGCTCTGAAGGTAGGAAGCATGCGGGGGTAGAGCCGCGTTTTGACCCCCGTGGGACCAGCAATGGAACATCGTCGAGAAGAAGCTCATCCAGGCTTGGAACGAGAGCAAGGACTGCGTCAAGTACCTCGAGACGCTGGATCAGTACTGCCAGCCGCTGCACTCCGCCGACCCGGTACGTACACCTCAGGATTCAGAACTTGTCGAAGGGCTTAATTTGGATGACTTTTCCAATATTTTTGATACCGACCAACGTGATGACACTCAGTGGTTGTTGGGGGATTTTCATCAAAATGATACAAGTTTTGGAGAAAATTTGTTACTCTACGGGCAAATATGACCACAACTATGAAACTATTTACAAAAACCAACGAACCCCAATCCATAATTGCCAACAACAAAATTTTATTTTCATTATCGCTCATAGAAAAGAGTTATACCATTAATCTCACGTTCAATTTTAATATTTCAAAGGCAATAGTATTTATTTTGTTCCCGAACATTCAAGTGAATAATAGATATCCCTGAACTTTGTTCGATACCTTTGATACGACCAACGTAGCTCAATTGATAGAGCGTATTCGCCAAAGTCCGGGTTTGGAATCGATGCCAGGAAAACTAAAGAAATAGACGCGGGGAGAGTTATCTATAGTATAGTTTTACTCTAGGAATTTCTAAGGAATCTAACGAGCCAAGTGACACCGATGTGTACAAGACTGTGATGACATCACCATGGCGACATCAATGATGTCCCACACGCCCTTGGGCCGCTCAGTTTATTTTGACTGGGGCTTATATAACTTTTTCCATCCCTCTTTCTAGGCCTGCGTTACTTATCTGCCAGGTTTTGGTCGATTTCACTAGTGGATTTAACTTCAAAAAGTAGATGGCTACACGAACAAATGCATTGCTCGACTAGAATATTGAACAACGTAACTTTTATTGAATATTCTATCAAATTGTTATTGAAGGGATTCGGACTTGTATAAATTGTAAACTAAGGCGTATAAAAATCGTTGTTAGGTGATATCAAACTAGCCTAGCAGTCAAATGTGGCTATAAAGAAAAGCATATGTGTGCAACACAACAAAAATGACGAGAAAATATTTTATCGTAAACATTTTACACTTCCTAATTTAGCGGTATGAGGAGTTGTAAAGGTGCCATATACATACTATTGAATTGATAAAATTCTATGCACTTGACATTCCTTGTTCCTATTATATGTTTAATGACGCCAACGTCGTATATGCCACTCACGAAACTGTCCACACGGCAGAATTTTAAAGTAGAAATGTCTTAAGTATTCGCAGGCGTCATTCTTATGGAAACAATACTATTTTAATATTCGTTATTTTTGTATTCTACTTCTATTTTTGTTACCAAAATTTTTACCCTTGTTCACTTTTTGAGAAACTAATTTTAAGCATATAATTTGGAATTCGACCATATTTGCTTACAAAATGGCGTCGCCTTGAAAATATTGCATCAAGTACGAAATGCGGCTTGTCATTAGAAATCTTCACGCTAAGAAATCAGCTTAAATATAGAATAGATGAAGTAGGTTTATGGATATTCCAGCGACCAGATTTTCAAATAGACTAGCAGGGTTCGAATTGATTCTTCTCCCCGCCCCTGACCTAACATTCCGCTAGCTAGAACCGGAGCTGCTCGTTGGAGAAAAATCTCTCAGATAACTGATTTAATGGCCAGTACTGTAGGATCCGCATATGTGAGACCGTTCATATAGTGTTAAGGTTTGGTGAGATTTGCTCCAAGTGAGTTTCACGCTATCTGATTATGGATAACAACAAAAATGCATGTGAAACATGCATATAGGAGGAAGGGCATTTTAAAAGAGGAAAATCATAGGTGATTAAATCTGAGTTCATTATCTTCATCCTGAAAGCAAACAAGCATAGATGGAATGGCGTGATCCACCGAAGTTGAAGAAAAATTGAGGACATCTATTTCAGCAAGCAATGTCCCGTTAATTCTCTTTTGGGATCAACACGGAGTCTTTCTTGAGGATTACACAGAACGGGGGACTATGCTAAACCCTGAATCATATTATTTTTTATGGAAACATGGTTCGAAGACGAAACTAAATAATGTCGAAAAGAATAGGGTTTCTGTCCAAAAAAGTAATTTTGATTCATAATAAAGCTATAGCTCGCTTTCAAATGACAGACTTTGCAGGGCATTGACTTTGAAGTAATACCACATCCTACCTACTCCTCCGTTCTTTTACCATGTTATTGTTAATTGTTTGGCTTCTCTCTTCTTAACAGATACTTGAAAAGGTCTATAGTTTAGGAGTGTTCAAAATAGAGGAAGAGAGCCGCGTACCTAACTACAAACATATTTTTGTAAGGGAAACATGCAATCCGGAAAGATGGGAAAAATGTGTGTATAGATGCAGAGGGAAGGCTCTCTCTACTTTGAAAATAATGAAGTTATTTGTAATTTACTTCAAATAAATGGGGTGTTTTCACAAAAGTATTGTTTTCTTTTAAATAGCCTCTGTATATCAAGAGAAGTAGTGATAGTTAGTACGGTTTTACTATCCACGCCCGTTGAAGAACGTTTTGTTCGAAAGCTTGCGGTATTAAAGAAATTTACACAAGAGGCTCCTCTTAATGTTTATTATTGTTTTTAAAGAAGTAGTGATATATTAAAATCAATGAAATTATGTATGCTGGATTTATTCCAACATCTACACTCATGTACAAATCTTAAGTTAGTTGTACCTTTCAGCATATATATCAGGATTCAGACAATAACTCTGTAAGTTATTACAGTGACCTTTATTGAAGACACACGAGATAATCAAGTGTGAACAAAATTGCCTTTTTCTCGTAAAAAAAAGTCTGGCGATATCAAGGACTTAAGTTTTGTTCATGAGTGTACATCCCCCGAGCTTCATAGTAAGCTACTCTACAATCCGGGATGTCAACAAACCGTGTGCTCTAGGACAAGATCATCTCAGGACTCACGGGGCTCATCAGCGCGGTGGCCATGATCACCTCCATCTCCATCCACTACAACACCTCGGAACGTACTACCGCCATCTTCACCAAGGTACTTCCCCTGGACTTCAAACACTGGAGAAACTCCATTTAAAACAGCGAAAACAAAATCAATTTGCTAGTTGGAGGTTTAAATAAGGTATAGCAATCGTTCTTCATTTATTTACTTCTTGATTTTTTCGGTGACTTCCTGTCACCCAGAGGAAGGTGGCAGGGAGTCACCAAAACGCCGAGAAGTAAATAGATGATTGGTATAACTTTAAAAAGTTTTCGATATATTCGCGCGCTAAAAATATAAAAGAGCAGAGGGTGAAAGATTATGAAATAATATCTTGTTTTCGGTTTACCTCTTTTTTTTTATAATATACGTAATCGTTCACGCTTTCACAAAACACGCCATAACTATTTTTCAATTAGTAGGTGTCGAAATATTAGAAAGTTTATATCAACATATAGGATTCAATAAAGGTCTCAATAAAACTACAGAATTCTTCTAATAAAACGGCCAGGCCCTCCACCCATTGTATTCTCTCATTGCAATAAGTATTTTGTTTTAGTTGAAAAAAACATAACACATTCGCGCCAAAATACCAATTCCTAAATACAGACACTGCATGCTTTCTATGTGATTGATGAATGAATGCCTTTTTTTATTGGGGAAGTACGATAGCAATGCTCGATGCAACATTATTACTGTATTCTTGAGTCCATAATTTGTGTAAATACAACTACAAGAATTCCTCCGAATTGCCGGCTATATATAGGCAGAGAACAACCTAATTTATAAAGCATGCAACAACTGTCCTGGTGTGGAACTAACACCTACCCACATATTCTCATGCCCAGCAATGGCCGCAGCCTTGCAGAAAATTGACTTAGACCCAGAGCAGCAGCTTTACACACCCAAGATAGTGGACATTGCTGCTGCTGTGATAGAGATGCATGGAGACATCTGAGACTCTTCTTTGGACACGACAACAACAACAACAGAACAACCTAATACAATAATAGAGCGTTCTGGTAGATCAACCGCTGGAAGGGTCGCCTCTCTCAGGCCTTCCTATTATAGTAGGAAAATGTTTTACTTACAAAAAGAGAAAACAATCAAGATAAAATAGTTTATATTTCTGAATATAGATGGAGCGCCGATACATTCAATAAAACGCGGCATATGTTATCTAAAATATTATAACAGTGTTATATCAAAGAGAGAACTTAGATCCTGGAACTCCTCGACTTTAAAACATAACTTATTCATGTCATATGTCAGAATATTGTTGCAGATTCTGACATATATTCTCCTTTATCCAAGAAAAACTATACAATCTCTTCTACTGGCAGCTTGATCTGTTGTATTTCTCTGGATTATTTCTTTTGGTCGCACCGTTGGGTGAAAATAAATATTTATTTCACAGAATATCGAGGTTATTAATGTGATGGTTTGATTGAACACACGGGTTAAAGTAGTTATGTAATATTGAAATATGTAAATAATACTATATATGAGAATCTTATTCCTTTCTCTTAAAACAAAGAGATAAGGATATATACAGTAGGGTAGTTGGCGCTCCAAACCCCTAGATTGAAAATAGTATAGTATTAAATAGTATATCAAAATTCAAAACTATTATAGACGCGTATGCTTCTTTTTAAAATAAAACAATTTCTACTGTCCTTACTGCAATGGAAAAATTAATGGGAGGGCTATAATAGTTTTTAATTTTGATAACAGATGGCGCGCTAATGCATCATTAAATAGTATATTTAATTATTTACGTATTGGCATATTATGTAGCCACTTGATCCTATTTGCATATGAAAGTGTTTATATAGATAAAATGACGAACTCTCGTGAAGTGTAGCTCAAACTGGTACATTTCAAACAGAGAAGGCTTATATTTGACGGCCTATAACGACGGGACTCTACTGCACCTTGTTGAATTATATACACTGCGTGACATTGAAAATGGAACACCAAGAAATAGTGGCCAGAAAGTGATGAAACTCGGCAGACAGAGAGAGACAGGGACGAACAATAAGTGATCTTTATTTCAAAATGATAGTCATAATACAGAGCGAGAACGGCGTCGGCTTAGTAGCAAGTAGGACCACCGCGGACGGCGATGCACGCAGCAACACGTCTAGGTAGAGAGTCAATCAGAGTACGGATGGCGTCCTGAGGGATGGCTCTCCATTCCCTCTCAACCATTTGCCACAGTTCGTCTTCTGAACGCGGCTGTGGCAAGGCATGCAAACGGCGGCCAATGATGTCCCAGACGTGCTCGATTGGTGAGAGATCAGGAGAGTACGGTGGCCAGGGAAGCATCTGTACATCTTGCAGAGCTTGTTGGCTAATGCGAGCAGTGTGCGGTCGGGCGTTATCCTGCTGATAAAGGGCATTGGGTACCCCCTGAAGGTAGGGGAGTGTCACCGGTCGCAGCACATCATCAACGTATCGTTGGGCCGTCATAGTGCCCTAAATACGAAGTAAAGGTGACCTGGAATCATACGCGATTGCGCCCCAAACCATGATTCCACGTTGTCGCACGGTGGGGCGTTCCACAATTGCTGCCGGATTGGACCTTTCTCCACGTCGACGCCACACGCGTACACGGCGACTATCACTGGACAAGCAGAAACGCGACTCATCTGAGAACACGACCCTGTGCCATTCTGTCATCCACGTCGATCTAGCCCGGCACCATTCCATACGTTGGCGCCTATTCGGTGGGGTCAATGGCAGTCTTCTTAGCGGACGGCATGAGTGCAAGCCATTAGCAACCAATCGACGGGAAATGGTTCTGGTCGAGATGGAATGATCTAGGGTGTCTTGCACATGTTGCAGGATGGCGGTACAAGTGGCTTGTGGGGCCGCCACTGCTTGTCGAAGGATACGCCGATCCACACGTGCTGACGTCACTCTGGTTGCACCGGCATTCCTATAAATTGCCACATTTCCTTGTTCCCACCATCTTCTCCACAGTCGGTGCACCGTGGACGCACCAAGGTGTGTATCAGCTGCGATTTGACGTATGGACCAACCTGCCCTTTTCAGTCCGATCACCATGCCCCTCGTAAAAGCGTCTGTCTGCTTGAACTGCCTCCGTTTACGATGACCTGGCATTCTCTGTTATTACACGTGTCTTTTGACACAAGAACAAAATTTCTACAATGATTTTCCTTGAAGAAATAACGACACGAATACTGTCCTTTCTGCAAGTTCCTTCCCTTATATCTTACTCCATGTGCGCACGAGAGCTGCGCATTTTACATCATTTGCATAACTCGGTTAGGCGCGTCTACCCTGAAATTTGCATAATTTTCTGGCCACTATTTCTTGGTGTTCCATTTTCAATGTCACGCAGTGTATATATTAGTCCTTGTGTGTACCACACACGTTCTTCTCATTATACATATTTCATAATTATATTATCATTTGTATTTTTATAATCACTATTCAATATTGAATTTAGAAAAATACAGTTTTCGGCTACAATTATTATTTAATTTGTGATAAAAAGGCATAATAATTTTTCATTTTGATTCTATGTGAATTCATTTATATATGCACATCCAATAATTAAGAAAAATTTTCACAATGTATAATATTAGTTAATAATATCAATTGTAAGGTGGAATCCTCTGGTGTATAATTAGCAGCAACACATAAAATTCCGAGGATAAGTTTCTTTTATTTCAAAAATGATAATATTTTGAGCTTTCGGGCGTAAACAGCCCTTCTTCAAAAAATTTGTTTTCAAATATTCCTGAAGAAGGGCTGTTTACGCCCGAAAGCTCAAAATATTATTATTTTTGAAATAAAATAAACTTATCCTCGGAATTTTATGTGTTGCTGCTAAATATCAATTGTATTAATAAGTTCATATATATTGTAAGGGATATTGTGTCTAAAGGAAACAGACGTTGAAAGCTCCAAAATACGTTCGCTAAATTAGGTGTCAATTGCATCTCTCTGAATAACATTTTCTGAATAGATTTATATATCAGGTGGAGAGTAATTAAACTTTCAGAGCTTTGCTTGTTAAAGAACAGCATGGTTTTTTTTCCAACGTCTAGTTTACTCACGGATCAGAATGCGTAGTCCGTAGTCAAATTAAATTCTTCAAAAATCATAGATTTTCTTGAAATGAAATTCAAAAATCATAGATTTCTTGAAATTAAAATTAAAAATCATAGATTTTAATAAAATGAAATTCAAAAATTATAGATTTTCTTTAAATATTATTTTAAAAATCATAGGTTTTCTTAAAATTAAATTTGAAAAGCATAGATTTTCTTGAAGTGAGATATAATTTTTGTGGATCATATTTCCGATGAATTATTTAAGGATTGACAAAATATTTTTCAAATATGGCGTAGTGCTTAAATTGAACACAAGTTGATCCAAGAGACCCTGCAAGAATGGAGAGAACCATCGAGTCCAGACACCCATTGTTTACGGTGTGGCGTGGATTTTATTTTGCTACAAATAGCTTAAAGCGAACAAAAATATTTAGATCATTCACGAGACACATGTACCATACTACTCTTTTACTAATAGTATACAAAAGTGCAAGTAAATAGCCCGTACACATTCAGTATTACGAAGAAGAAACGGAACACCTCCTCGGGCTACTCACGCCTGAAGACAAGATTCTTCTCGACAAATTCGTCGACATTATCGTCAAACATGTTCCGAACATGAACTCTCCAAATGGCAGGGATCTGTCTAGATTCAAGGCGGCTTTAAGCTCCTGATCCGGACGTGCCCTCGGAGAGGGCTATGTAGATTTATATATCCCTCTTCATTCCTACCATTATTATTACCTTATAACTCCCTTTGAGTGTAAAGATTGACGAGATGTCAATAAAGTTGTTTAATTGTCAAAAATTGTCACATCCAGTGTAATAACACTCTAGGATAAAAATATATAGTTATTAAATATCTCTAGTGTTCAAATATTCTGTCATTGAGACAAAAGCAACTTCTTCGAGTTGAGACAATACCGATTTTTCTGAAAATACCTAGAACGCTTCACGATTTTGCGTGTCATCCTTGCGCAGGGGCCATGCTAATCTTCTCTGTATCGTTCCAATTTTAGTATATGTACCGCCGAAGACAGATGCTTAACCTGGAATATCCCATTTGATATGGTGGTTTAACTTTTTAGAGAAACGCCAAGCCATTACATAAGACTATCAATCTCGACACAATCCTTTTCACATATACAATTGAAAACAAAACCTTTTTATATGACTTCTGATAAAAAGTTTATCTGAAGTATTGTGATTTTACCCGGCCGTGATTTAGATCGTCAGTGTCCCAACAACCATATATTTGCAGATGGTCCATTGCAGACAGACACAATTTCTGCTTTGATGACCTTGCCTAGGTCTCGTACACTATCTTCCCGCACTGACTCCTACTATTTATGATAATTGATTCTTATATAAATGTACTTATATTGTATGTATATTTTTATAAATGTACGAAATTCCACGAGTTTTACTTGAGCTATAGAGACTTATATTCCACACACACCGATGATTGATTTTTGGTGTATGAAGTGAAATTTACTTGCTCATACATGGCGATACCCTTTTTTATAGGTAGGAATAAATAGCGAGAAGTACATTTGTTGAAATAGAAGATATCAGGAGATAATGAACAAGACACTTCTGACTATCGCTCCTCTTCACACACGTATTTCACCTTCTACTGAAGATATAAATGTCAATTCTAGATAGGGACTGCCGCAGCCATTAGTGTTGCTTCAAGCCACTGTGTTTGTCCAGCGAAAAAGACAGTATTTTGGAATATATTTTAGCATTTTATCTCTATATACATACCGACTATCAACACTTCATTAAATACCAAGGCATTCCTTCAAGAAGTCTCGATCACGAGTTGTTCTATATAAGCAGAATATGCAATTCAACTCAACTAGAAAACAAACTTTATGCCCGTTGAAATTATATGGTTAAATGGTTTGACAGGCTATTTTATGAGAGGTATAGGGGTGATGCGGGTGGTTGTGTCAGATGCCAGTGGACGTTCCGTATAAGAAGCATTGGGCATCAATAGCACATCTGAATAACACACTTTCTCAACATTATATCTACACATATATGCAGAAATACTTAATTACTTGCGAGATATCAAACCCTTTCATTCTTTTCAGCCGTCTCCTTTCATGAATATCTAACCCAGGTTCCTAAAACGTAAAATATCGTTATAAACTACTCGGGTTGTTTATTCCACCTATTTATTTATTTCTACAAGGCCAGCGGATAAATCCAATTCAGGAGGTGTGACGCAACGTTATTGAGAAGCTACACATTGCCTTCCCCAGAACTCAAAATAGGAATATGATTTCGAAACGAGAGAAATCCCCCCCAGGGCCTATTTGATATCGATCTAAAAGTGTCATCCACGTCTAGAAAAAAAAGTCACCCACCCGTTGCCACCGTTATCATATAACTGTATTACGCCACCAGGTCACCATTAGGAACTGAGTATTCTTTATTTTAGTGTGAAGCCCAATATAACTCAGGGAACGAAATACTGAACCCTTTTGGATATTGGTTCATTTTAAAAAAATTCTTCCCACGCACATTCACAAAATATTCTTTGAACACGCAATTTTGACTAAACTTCCCAACAACTGCCTACATTGATACTCTGTAAAATTTGTGCTCTATATGATGTAAACATTTTTCCGAATATAAATATGATGTAATAACCATAGCCGTATAATCGAGGTCAGGAGAACCTCCCTATACAACTTGCCAGCACAGATTACTTCAGCCTCTGCAATATGGCCGTGTTATTACTAAAACTTAATGTCATAATGACATGAATCTGTGTCCAGATAACCAACCAGATGATCAAGTCGTGCCGCACCTACCTGTCGGAGAGCGGCAAGGAGACGGTGTGGTCGCAGCCCAAGGACGTGCTGACCAACAAGATGGCAAAGTGCCGCCAACTCAACAATTCCTACCAGGAGACCTTCCGTCTCATCAAGGAGAAGGCCTACACCGAGCATCGCCACGAGATCTTCTGCTTTAGCGAGGTCTTCGTCTTCGGCAAGTTCGACGCCTTCTGCCACCGCCTGCAGAAGCTCACCGACATGCTCAACACCATCGCCCTGTACGAGGAGCTCTTGCAGACCAAGGTGGAAGGTAAACAACCAACTATAGCTTGTCGGCGGGACGCGGTTAGCCTGCTCTCTTATACACTCTATCTAATGATATGATTACAAGAAGCGAGGGATTTATTGTGATTTTTGTACATTCCTACTCTACTTTTTCAATTTTATTCTATGAGCTTCAATTTCCTTCGGTTAATACATGGGGTAGATTGATCCAGAAATTAAAGAACGAATTGCGTGTATATGCATAAAGGATTATGAAAAAGAACACGTTTCTTTCGTAATAAAAGTGTGTGTGCATTCTTCCATTTCTGGAGAAAGGAATATAGAGGATGGAGGCATTCGACGTTATTGCTTTTTCTTTAAAAAAATGGAAAAATTCGTCGCATCATTCGCCAATCGCTAGAACTATTGTAGGCTGATTCCGCCTATATAGCCTGCACACGAAGGTTTAAAGATTCAAGGGCAGACTATATAAGCAGAAACAACATATAATAGTTATAGCGAGATCTGGGGGAATAATTAGGCGAATTCGTTGGGAAGGTTCGGCACTGATGAGCCAAGCCTTCCCAATTCAGTTCAATAATTTTAGAAATTATTTAAAGGAAAAAAAAAAAAAAACTAGCGTTGAATGTTTCCATCCTCTACAGAACTGAGTGTACAATGTCTAGGACGGAATATGTTCATTAGCTCGACACAAATCAATATAAATAGTACTATATGTACTCGGCTAAAATATATTCATTAGAATTACAAGAAGAAAACCCCATTCCTACTTGTAAATATAAATGCTGTATAGTTCCCTCAAATTACCCAAATTAGTTATAAGTGCCATAAACGACAATACAGTCAGTGTATGTTTAACCCCCCAATGACGTTCATCCCTGACGGGAGGTGTGGTGTCAGGGATCATGTCGTCCAATTACGAGGGTGAGTAGAGCCCCACATCTCCAACAGCAGCCACCACGGATTGGTTGGCACAGAGCTGGAGGAGATGTCCGGCATCTACGAGCGTGCCGTGACAGCCATCAGGTCCCCGACCTACAACTTCCTGGACCACCGCAACCTCCAGTTCGAGGAGGATTACATCGAGTTCACTAACTCCATCGAGCACATTAGGGTCGGTACTGGAGGGAATTTTGTGTACATCATTAGTTCTTGTACTGCATTACCTCCCACGTATATATTTTAGACGAAACAATTTTGCTGTCTATTGAATTGAACAGCTATTGATTTTTGAAAATTTTCGCAACAGTATGACCTATTTTTGGAAATTATCTTTTAGGAAGATTTTTTTTACACTTTCATTCTTAGAAATATCAATTATTCTTTCTTATCTCCACACTGGGTGAAGTAGAATGTGTCTGCCTTTGTCATCAAGACTGGGAGCACTACTCAGTGGCAGGCCGATTTAGCTCAAAAAAAAAAAAAAAAAAAAAAGGCCACCTCTGACATGAGGAACAGACGCCATGTGCAGGTGCTCCTAACATGGAGTACAAACGCTGCTCATCCTGTATCCCTGGATTAGGAACCCTTACAGGGTACTATCAGCTGGGCCAGCTGAGCCCAGGTTTTTTTTACCGAGCTTGTTACTGCTCCCCCTCCTCCTTTTTCATCCGGGCTTGGAACCGGCAAAGGCTGAGTTGAAATATCAAGTGAAATCGAATGTTCAACACTTTCGGTATTTCGTGGTGTCCTATTGTAATCTAACTACAGAATGGCCATTTCAACAGAGGCCTATGTACTAGAGGACATAGAACGTGTCACTCCTAGAAGGAATAGGTAGAATATCATGAAACTTTGCATAAATGTATGCAGACTATTAAATAGAACAAATTTAAAATGATTAAAAAGTGAAAATGTGCCCGGGAATTGACAAGGCTAGGTCACACAAATCTTTCGTGATATCATATTTTTTTGAACAAACATTCCATCCCTGAAATACCCCATGCAGCTTATTCCCCTGAACTATCCCCATGTGACTTTTTTACGTTCCCTATAAACTAAAAATAATTCTAAAAGCAAAAAAAATGTTTGAAGATATAAATAAATATCCAACAAAATGTGACAACGGAACTATACAAGGTCCCAGAAAAAGGAATTTTATAACTGTTTTATTCAACTTCAGAAAATAAGGAGTATATGTATTATTATAAAGTGGGGATTGTTTTATATATTTTGGACACACCTCGTATTTGGAGCAGGATATGTGGCAAGTGGGAAATATAATGGTTTACCTAATACCAAGATTGTATATAAGCTCAATCTTCCCATACAATAGTAAAACTCTTAAAAGATATATGGTAGATTAAACTGACAAAACCGCTGGAAGGGTTTGACAAAAGTTACTATTCACGGGTTAACACACAAATACAATATACTAGGGCCTACAGTAAGAGTAACTTAAACACAGAAAAAACGTGGACTCAAAAGTACAACACCAAAAAAAAAAAAAAAGTAAATAATAAATCACAATTTGTTAAATAAAGTAAAAAACAGTACTTAGCTTTATTGCTGCTTAGGTAGGGATCGGACCGGGGTTACACAGGTATGCGACGAGATTGCCAGACAGGGATATAGCACGCAGAGAACACTTTAAGCGTCCCCACACGATAATCCACCACACTCGCCTCGACCCATACCATAGCCCCCTTTATATACAAACATGGCCACATTCGTCCAATGAGAAGGCGGGAGAGATTTGTTCACAAACAAACGAAAACACAAATTCTTTCCACTAAAACCTGAGATAAGATATGATAAGATTGCAAATATTTGTCAATATAATTTGACATCTTTGGAGCAGTGGCCACCCAGACCTTTCGGTCCATAAACCGGGATCCGAAGGCATACCCATTGCTGCTATCTTGTTCCACTCATTAGCCAAGTAACGGCATCCAAGCTGTGGGCTCGAATATTGTACTTGGAAAAACCACCTCCCAGATGACTAGTCTGGAAGGAATTTATATCCCGGTGACCTTCAGTCACAGCAAAACAGTAAACTGTCTACTGTGTCCAGCAGGGACCACGGGAAGGCGGCCACCGGTCGACCCTGTTCACTCACAGCTCTACCATCGCCTCCCGTTCACATACCAGGCCTTAACCGAGCACTGCGTACTCCGGGGGCGATGATTAGAGTTGTACTTCCTGCCGTACCTCTTATTGGCCTCTAAGCAGAGCCAACAACCCGGCTTCATGTCGCAACCCTGCTCTGGGGAGTGTACGCCCTCGCACCTCCCACACCTCTTGCGGTGTTCGCATGTTCTTGCGATATGACCGGGCCTGAGGCACCTAAAGCAGGTCGACACCGCGTCGTTCACCCTGATCGGTACCATCCTGGCACCAATTTTCAGCCTCTTCTTATCCAGGAGGGATTTCATGGTGGCCTCCTTTAAGCCAGAAATGACCCAATTCGTGGCGAAGGGCCTCCTTGTACTTTTTGGATACAATCTCATGTATCCTTCCAAGAAGTCCCCACACCCCGAATTTTGGAGCACCACCATTTCTCTTAGCATCCCCTCCTTGATGTCAGAATTGACACCCAAGAGGATCAGCTCCCTCCTGGCTCTCTTGAGGCCCCCTAGCCTCAGAGCAGGCTCCCTCTATATGGCCTCCATGGCCAGTTTCTTGTCCTCGGGGTTCTTTAAAATGAGGGCCACAGCACCCCCACCCCGAATCAATTTGAGGTCATAGCGGTGTCCAGGAATGCTACCAGCGATACTTTTTAGTACCGCGAGCATTAACCCAGACCCCGCTTCCTCATTCCATTCTACCACCAGGGTCAGATCCTCGTTCCATCTAGGGGGGGCCCTTGACCTTTGGAGGTTCTGGCCTGGAACTCTTGGCAGCCTTGGGGGGAATCTTGTTTTCCCTGGTCTTCCTTGGGGGTCCCGGCTTGGTGGGCTTGTCTGCCTTAGGTGGTTCCTTGTCTATCTTCACCCTGGGCTTCTTTGGAGGTTCCGGCTTGTGTTTCTTCGCCGCCCTAGGATGGTCCTCAACCTCGTCAGCCCTGATCTCCTTCAGGGGAGGAGGTTCCTCTATTTCCTCTGTGGGCTTCGCTCCTGGTGGGTCTTCATTTTCTTTAGCCAACCTTCCTGTTCTTCTGTCTTCTTCCTTTCTCGTCGGCTTCTTTTTTCTCTTCTTCCTCTTCTTCCTCTCCTTTTCTTTCTCTGCCGTCTCGCTGTTCACAGCAGGCTGTTTTAGGGGAGATGGCAGAGCGGCCTCCTTTGTCTTGATTGGTGTATTGACCGGGACTCCCTCTACTACAGGGCTGTCACTCGCGGTCGTTGCCCTTTTGGGCTCTTCTGTCTTCTCGTGGTGGGCGGGCGACTCTCGCCTAGGGAGGAGTGGGGAAGCGTCATTGGGAGGACAAACCTCTACCTCAGCTAATTTTAGCGACTCTGCTAGAGCAGCTGCCACTCCTCTTTCTATGCCATACTGCAGGGTGGAAGGGCTGAGGATTTTGTCCTCAACCTTTCGCTTCTCCACCCGCAGGAGTTCGAGCTCTTTGATGTCTGCTATATGCATCTTGAGAAGCTGATCGAAGCATTGCCCGAGGGTGTTCAAGTGAGCGTTCCCAACTCTCCTCTGTCGCCGTATGGTGGCGAGGGAGTCGTGGAAGGCCTCGGCAAGCTCCGCGAGCTCTGAACTCTTCTTCTGGGGTGTCAACGCCTGGTTTAGAAAGTCGTCCAGGTCGTTGAGGTACCCTGGCTTGGTAAAATCTATCCCAAACCCTGACTCCTCGACTGGTGGGTCGATTCTCGTCTCAGAAGAAGGATCGATCAACATAAAAGGATCCAACGGGACCTCCATGTTGATCACCTTCTTGAGACGGATATCAGGGGGTGATAGACGGTCCTTCCTATCCTCTCGCTCTGGTTTTTCAGGGCTAGCGTTGCGGAAGGCACCTGAGGCCAAATCCTCAGGCGGCCGCGTCGTTTTCCGCGGACTCAAGTGGGCACCCTGCCTATCCTCTCGAGTCTTGTCGACACGAGCTGTGCGGGGGGTGCCTGCTTCCATAGGGGACTTCCCTGGGCCATTAGTGGGCGCGGCAGGGGAATTATTTAACTTATCTAACGAGGTACTCTCGGTACTCTCGGAGTTATCTTCGGGGGCTTTGGGGTTTTTGGTGCTGGCCGCTAGCTCAGCTTGGCTTTCCTTTTTACATGAGTTTTCGCTGTTCATTGTAAAAAAAAAAAAAAGGGGGGGGGGGGGGGGTGTTCCAGTTCGATAATGCCATGATTACCACCGGTCCATAAGGTAACCATGACATAACTGTCTCTCCAGTCTGTCCGACAAGCTGTCAACGTTAGCCGTACTCTGGTTAAGAGACGCCCAGGGCGCACCGCGTGGAGGTGTTGATCAGCACATGTAGGTGGCCGTCGAGCCAACCTACTCTGCGCAATCTGTAACTGGACGTCACTCCTGTCACAGACTCCTATTAGCACCGCTAACTCTTCCACTGAGATCCACATTGATCTGTCGTGATCAGTTAGCCCCAGCCACCCTCTTTCAGGCTGCCAGGTACAGACCGCTACTACCCGCGAGTCGGGAGCCGAGGACTGCAAGGCTAGGCTCAAAGTCCTACCCACTCTCCATGCGGTCAGAACTTTGGCCCCAGGCCCAATAATTTGACAAAAGGTATATTTCCAAAGAAAAAAAAAAAGAAACTAACAAATCTCCCAAACATTCCCATTGTCCCGTAAGGAAAACCTCCCGCTGTCGGGAGGTAAAAAGCTCACGGGAGCCATGTTATAAAGATACAAAAAAAAAAAACTAAAGAGAGGAGAAGTAGGCATCCGGGTCGTTCCATAAAGGTGCCTTCCATCTTGCTCCTCCCAAAAGAAACTTGAAAAAAAAAAAATCTGCGCAAACTACGTGAGTTACCAGGAGTGATTACCAAACACACACACATATAATATGCTTTAGTATATAGAGTTTAATGGGGGACCAAATAAGCTCTCATCTGGGACAGGCTGGGCATGTTAGGTAGAGACATTGGGTACTGACAGACTCTCACTTGATGAGAAACCGAACGATCCAATTCCATTCAGTTCTCTCAAATCCAAGAGCTAAAAGCTCTTCTTAACGTCTGTTTCTAAACACTTTCATCCTATCGACATGTACAACTTTCACATCGTGCATGGTGACCCCTCTTACTCTAAAGTTAACATCGGAGACCCTAGCTTCCACACGGAAAGGCCCATAGACGTTGGAGTAACCTTCAGTCTTAGGAACAGCTAGCATTACCAGATCTCCTCGGTCGAAACTTTTGGTATAAGGTGGTCTAGGATTCATAAGCTTTTTAGCAGAATTACCTGACATAAACTGTCTGACAGTCTCCTTTGCTTTCCGCATCACCCTTAACCTCTCAGCCCAAGTAGGCTTTCTAAAACTATTAACAGCGCTACACTCACAGCTTCTGTTAAACTCAGTAGGTGGCAACTTTACAGCCTCGTTTTCAATGCGTCTCACTGATTTCTCATCTATGGAGCTTGAAACCATTGGTCTATGTTCACTGGCAACGCAGCTAAGGTCTACATAATCATGGTCTTCTGGTTTCAAGGAAATCATGTTGCAACGTTCCCGTACGGGAGGTAACTGGATATTCAATCTCCTTATATCATTGATTCCCAGAATCCCGTCGTAGCCTTCATCTCCGAGTGACATTAACCAGAATCTTATCTCTCCCAGCTGGCTGCCGTTTTCGTTACCAACTCTACAGGTTTTAACACGTGTAAGTGTCTGCTCGTGGCCTGTCACTGAAACTATACGTAAAATTTTAAGTGCATCGTCCCAATTCTCCTTCAAGACACAACACTTTTCGGAATCAATAATACTGACTTGGCTTCCTGTATAGTATAATAGGTGCCACATATTGCCGTTAATATTCACCTTAACTATTGGCAGATTTCTAAACTGATTTCCTCCATATGAACGTATGTTCACTATCTCAGCATTGTCAAGAGTATTGCGGTTGGGAAACATAGAAGACTGTCTTGAGCAATCACTAGCTATATGTCCTAAGCTACACTCAGGTGGACTCAGCCTGATTTCGCCCAACAATTTAGTCAGTTTTTCTATCTCACCTCTAAGATCTGCAATACACTGCTCATTTTCGTGCTTCATCCTGTTTACACTGGCACTAAGCATCTTCATCTCACTCTTAATGCTATTTATTTCTTCAACCCCTTCTACTGAACATACCCCTTTCATAAAGCTGCAACGGTGTTCTACACTATCCTCCGTGGCCATGACACTGACTGCTTTGTCTATTGATTTAGCCTCGCTGCGAACAATAGCCTCTCTATACTTATCGAGCACATTTTCGAGGAAAATTTCGAACACTAGGCTATCGTCAAATCTGTACTCTACTTTATCTCTAATGGCCAGGAATCTTTCTTTAAAAATCATAGGACTTTCCCCAACTCTCTGCTTAAGACCTTCTATTAATTTAAGGCATTTCCTAATACCACGCGCTTTCTTAGGGTACAATATGTTCAGTTTACTAGCAATACTTTTGAAACTGCTATCGTTACGGATACCCATCTCCTCTAAGCTCAACCTAACCTCAGGGGATAAAGCCTCGAACATGAGCAATGCTTTGATCTCAGGATCCCATTTGCCTACTCGAGCTTTAAGCTCGACTTCCCGAATGAAAGATTCGAGATTAACCCCATTAAACACTGACAAGTTGAGCATAGAATTCGCAAACATGATGGAGTACAAAAAAAGTAATAAACCACTCAATCAAAGAAAAAAAAAACCCGCACGTAAAATTACAGGAATTTACACGTGCAAACACCAGTAATCCTGGCAGGGCTCGCCAATGACAAAAGTTACTATTCACGGGTTAACACACAAATACAATATACTAGGGCCTACAGTAAGAGTAACTTAAACACAGAAAAAACGTGGACTCAAAAGTACAACACCAAAAAAAAAAAAAGTAAATAATAAATCACAATTTGTTAAATAAAGTAAAAACAGTACTTAGCTTTATTGCTGCTTGGGTAGGGATCGGACCGGGGTTACACAGGTATGCGACGAGATTGCCAGACAGGGATAAAGCACGCAGAGAACACTTTAAGCGTCCCCACACGATAATCCACCACACTCGCCTCGACCCATACCATAGCCCCCTTTATATACAAACATGACCACATTCGTCCAATGAGAAGGCGGGAGAGATTTGTTCACAAACAAACGAAAACACTAATTCTTTCCACTAAAACCTGAGATAAGATATGATAAGATTGCAAATATTTGTCAATATAATTTGACAGGTTCACCACTAATGAGCGAGGCCCTCCCAAAAATTTCCTTCGAAAATAAGAACAGTAGGAAGTGTTTGAGTCAAAAGGCGATTCATTAAATAAGTTTATGTAAAAAAGTGCGTACTTGAATTTGTAAAGAAAAATAAAATCTCAAAATATTTCGAGCTCCCTCCTGATCAATTTATTGCACAATAAACCTAATTTACAAATTCTTGTAAATCACATGAAAACAACTTTGACAAATGACAATGTGATCTACTAGAATTTGTAAATTAGGTTTATTGTGCAATAAATTAATAAGGAGGGAGCAATCTCTCGAAATATTTTGAGAATTTTTTTTTTCTTTACAGATTCAGGTACGCACTTTTTTTTAATATAAAGTAGGAGGTGTGTTTTATTCGAAAAGAAAACAAAACAGTACTTTAATTTTTCTTGAATATTGTAACATGGTATTTATCAATTTTATTTATGTAATATAGTATTTCTTAATTTTATTATTTTTTATTTAACAGAGTGGTCATTTTTATTTTTATATCTTGCACTCTGTAAATTTCCCTCGTGGCTTATCTTTTGTTTACCTTTCTTAGTTTGTCCTTGCCTGAAATAAATTTTGTTTCCTCCTGAAGTTTTTGTCTTCCCTAATTTTCCACGTGGCATTTTGGTGGAGATGCTGGGTAAGTTAGGGAAGACCAACTGAAGATCGCCGAGAAGACCTTGAAGCCATGGGTGCTGTGACTACATTTTCGGAGACTGACATCAGGATTCCACCGCCGTGCTAAAGCCAAGACTTCCCTCGAAGATGACGATGTCCCTATAGACGATACGACGACAAAGCCGCTCTTCACGCCGCAAGAAAATGGACGCAAAGGTACTAGGGACAAAGTTCCAAGACTTCGATGGAATCCTTGGCAGAAGCACGTCAAATCCACGTCAGTATCTACAATAATTGCTAGCTGTGGGTCACAGCTCCCATAGGGAAGAAGCTATGTAACATGGTATTTATCAATTTTATTTATGTAATATAGTATTTCTTAATTTTATTATTTTTTATTTAACAGAGTGGTCATTTTTATTTTTTATATCTTGCACTCTGTAAATTTCCCTCGTGGCTTATCTTTTGTTTACCTTTCTTAGTTTGTCCTTGCCTGAAATAAATTTTGTTTCCTCCTGAAGTTTTTGTCTTCCCTAATTTTCCACGTGGCAATATCAATGGCGCGTTATTGGCCTATGTTTGATGTTTGTCCAGTTTGTGAGATAAAGGATCGATGTTGTGGCGCAGAGCCAGGTGGTGGCCCACCTCGACCGTCAGTTCGAGGCCATCCCCACCTCCTACCAGAGCCTCAAGTTCCTCTTCAAGATCCGGTCGCTGCCATTGCCGGGGATCCAGGTGGACCGCAAGTACCGCCACGTCATGCGGCTGTTCCGGGCCGAGATGGAGGCCGTGGAGGCGGCCTACCAGGCGCAGCGTGAGCGGCCCCCCTTCCCGCGGCTCTTCCCGCCCGTCACGGGTTGCATCAGCTGGGCACGGCACCTGTACGACCGCATCACCCGCCCCGTGCGCCTCATGATGGCCGACCGCCAGCAGGACGTGCTCACCTCCACCCGCGAGGGCAAGAAGGTCGTGGTCCACTACAACCTCCTGGCTCACACCCTCGTGCAGTACGAGCTGCTCTTCCACCGCGTCTGGCTGGAGAAGGTGTGTGACAACTCACAATGCTTCTCCGTAAACATTACTTACACAAGGATCTAAGATAATTGGAAAACTTCTTAAGAAAGTAGCAAAAATCCCTTTCAAATCACTTTATATACAATATCATTTGAATGTGTAGTATTTATTTCCATCATTTTGTTAATCGCATTTACTCCTAAGATCCAACCACCATCATTTCCATTCCTTTTTAATGGTTGACGCCGTCCTTACCACTATCTGAAACAATCCAGCTGATGGCGTGCCAAGTTATGGTCACTCTCTTTACCTCTCAGAAGTTAGGTTAACGCACTTGCTGCATATAATATTTAGTAGACAACATGTGAGTAATGATTTCATCACAGAACTAACGGAGGATTGGCGTGTGTCAGGCGAGCAAGCTGGAGCCTTGCCTGGAGCAGAAGCTGCTGCTGCGGGACACGGAAAACCACCAGTTCCTGCTGAACTGGGACATGGAGCTGTTCGGCGTGATGCGCGAGGCCGGCCAGATGCACCGCATGGGCCTGGAGCTGCCGCCCAACGCCGTGGTGCTGCTGTCGCGGGAGCCCCAGCTCAAGAAGAACAGGGACATCATGCAGGTACCACGCTAGGCCTACTTCAGCCTACAAGGAAACAAGCAACCCACTTGGAGAAAGAGAAGTCTGGAAATCCATGCCCATCAGTTAAAATAGTAATGTAAAACCCTGCAGCATATCGAACCTAGAGGTCCTGGCTTTCTTTTATCGAGTGATAATTAGGACAAGTGATGAGAACATTTTGGAGAGTTGTATTTTGTCGTGTACTTGCATTATCTACCAATACCACTAATAATCCCAAATAAGTAGTATTCACCGATTCTTCTAGATGTACTTCCAAGAAATGGAGTAATAACTGAAAAAGGATGCGTGCTAAGATAGTGGCCAAATTCTTTATTTTGAAGTGCGGCTATTCTTAAAAATGGTTTTAATATTTATATATGATTTTTTTTTATAAAAGTGCTTTTTAGTAAATGTCATTTCGGTAGCACAGCTGTTCTGATGGCATGTATTACCCACAATGATCACCTAACAATGAGCGTAATATGGTATAAAATATGCTGAAGGACATATTTTGTTAGGAAATGCTATCGTAATTAATATGGAATTATTGCTGTTGCCACATGGAATCTTGTGTACGAGAGGCTAAGTAAGGCTGTCGGCAGTTTCTGCTGAAGAACTACGAGCTGGTCCAGCGCAAGCTGCGGCCTGAGATGCAGTTCCTGATGGACCACCACATCCTGCGGCTGGATAACAAGCTCAGGCCCGGCGTCACTACTCTCTCTTGGTCCTCCCTCAACATTCATGCCTTCGCGGACTCCGGGCGCCGGGCCCTGAAACTCCTGGAGTACACCATTGAGAGGTACATACAGCCAGATTTCTCCAAAACCTGCCCGACTCCAAAGAGAGAGAGAGAGAGAGAGAGATCACTTAAAATAATTAAACCACATTACTAAAGGTAAAACTACAAACCAAGGTACAGATATCAAGGTAAACCCAGATTTTTGGAGAGATTTTCACTATAAGACAACTAATTTTAAAGAAAGATCTCTACAAGCTCGCCAAATATAGAAATAAATTGAGGGCTAAGGAATGATAAGTCTACCAAGATAAAACTTTAGCTTGTAGAATAGTTGTTCACACACAAGCGATTCCTGGCACTGTATAGTGTGGCTATCTCCTCTTTATTGGAAATGTCAAATTTCCGTAAAAATCAAAGGCCTCTATGTGACAATGGGTAACAGAGCATTTTGGTTTGACCTATACCTCCCATTTCATAGATGACAGTGGAGTGTGGTGTGTGTAGGGTGAACGATATCGTGGAGCAGCGGGTGGAACATGCCATCGGGAACATGTCCAAAGTCTGGCTCTGCGACCTACCGGACGAGGAGCCTGAGTTGCCCGAGCACTTTGTAGATAGAATCATGGTCAGTTCCCGCTGTGCCTCACTGTGCGCCCTCGCTGTGGTTCCAACTGTTTCAAAATACAAAGTGTTATTACAGTGTAGACTAGACCCGCAGAGAAAGGAAGACTACATGTATCCGTGTTGTATACAGAAGGTGTGCATGGAAGGGGGCTCGGCGCTCCAAGTCCACAACGTCGTGGCCGAGGACGCAGTCCAAGAAGTGATGGAGCTACTCCTAGCGGACCTCACCATGGAGCAGGGACCGCGGAAGAGACGTGTAAGATCAAGTAAGTCGTCCTTTTTTTCACAGCTCTATTTGTAGCGAGATCTTGACCCCAACTAAATTTGGCCAATCTAGGATTGTCCTATACAGTGGTACCTCGACATACGAGTTTAATTCGTTCCGCAACCTTGCTCGTATCTTGAATTACTCGTATCTCGAAGCAAATTTCCCCATACAAAACAATTGAACTACCATTAATCCGTTCCAACCTCCAAAATGTCACCCCAGTTATTTTTGTTACGTGGTTTTAAATAATAAAAACGTATTTATAAATATCAAATATTTATTGCACAAAAACAAAAAAGAGAATGTAAAGAAATAAATTAGATATCCTCACTGGTATTTGCCTTTTTCGCTACATTTTTCTCGCTTTCACCTGTAGGCCGTTTAGAAAAAAACATGTCCAAGAAGGTTTGTTTCTTCCTCCCTCTCAGAATGTTCCGGCACAGAACATATCATGGACGTACTACGGCCATACTGCCTCGACAAGTCAACAACTCGAACACCTTGCTCATGTTTTTCTATAATTTCACGTTTTAATTCAATACTCATCATCTTTTTTTTTTTTTTTTAGCACTTGACTTTTTACAAACTTTCTTCCGATCCATGGTTATAAAAATAAATAAACTAAAACTGTAAATGTAAACGCAACACAAAACACAACTTATCACAGCGGAAGCACGCTGCTAACTGATCGTGATGGCGCGACTGCGTGTTACTACCAAACCGAACTCGTATCTCGAATTTCGCTCGTAACTAAAAGCAAAAAATCACTTGCTCGTCGGCTCGTATCTCGAAAAACTCGTATGTTGGGGCGCTCGTATGTCGAGGTACCACTGTATATGGCGACGTTTTACGCCATGTACCTTGTGTACAAGTATAATCAAGTGTACTTGTATTGTATAATAACATTTTTCCCGTATAGCATGCTATCAATGATGCTGATGCACCTCATCAAGTAATTTATATAAGGAATTTATTTATTAGGGTTGTTTCGCGTAGAAAACATTATCTTGTGATTGGATGTGAGAGAGCCTATACGAACTGCCTTACAAAACGGGACTCAGCTATATTCAGCCACTTTACCGGCTCAGCGTGTGTATTACTTTCCTAATACTCGTCAAGGCCAGCTTAAACTTACCTCTTTTTTGTGTGTTGGCCCATAAAAATAATTTCAATTAAATATATTGGTATAGGGATGGGGTATTCGAAAATGGCGACTTGCAACGCTTACATAAACATTACATAGAGATTTATTACAAGAGTGGCATAATGGTTTAAATATAAAATAAAAGGATTTAGAAGCGCGAATGTTTCCTTTATACACAAAACGAACTTCCACTGTCCTTACTGCGATGAAAAAATACATTGGGAGGGCTTGGCTCATCAGTGGTGAACCCTCCCAGCGGTTTCGCCAATTTAATCCACCAGACCGCTTCTCAGAGCTCTAATACTGTATTGGATCATTCTGCTTTTATATGCTACACTGAAGGATGGAATCTTAGAAATGGTTTTCAAGTAAACTATGGACATAAGCTTATAGGACAGTAGAATTACATTCAAATATTTGCTTCGAGCAATGCTCTTCAGCAAACTATAAAGACAAGGCCAGTTAGGAATATATTAACACAAAGCAATAACGCGCCATCTATATATATAAAATAAAAGGATTTAAAAGCGCGAATGTTTCTTTTATACACAAAACGAACTTCCACTGTCCTTACTGCGATGAAAAAATACATTGTAATGAATGTAATTATACTGTCCTATAAGCTTATGTCCATAGTTTACTTGAAAACCATTTCTAAGATTCCATCCTTCAGTGTAGCATATAAAAGCAGAATGATCCAATACAGTATTAGAGCTCTGAGAAGCGGTCTGGTGGATTAAATTGGCGAAACCGCTGGGAGGGTTCACCACTGATGAGCCAAGCCCTCCCAATGTATTTTTTCATCGCAGTAAGGACAGTGGAAGTTCGTTTTGTGTATAAAAGAAACATTCGCGCTTTTAAATCCTTTTATTTTATATATATAGATGGCGCGTTATTGCTTTGTGTTAATAATGGTTTTAAAGCAAATTTTATGACTCACCTCTGCCTCAATCGAGGCTCGCCAGACAAGGTTAATCAATGTCCGAGTGCAGAGTTGCACTATCCATGCGTGTAGTCGTAGAGTGC
>CP092875.1:92239434-92329611 GCA_030710605.1 Cordylochernes scorpioides | reverse complement strand
ATCTTAATTTTTCCATCGCAGTAAGGACAGTAGAAATTGTTTTATTTTAAAAAGAATATTACGCCTCTAAAATAGTTTTATAATTATTTTATATATTTACATTTATTTATTCATATATTTTATCATATTTATGTATTTAACCTTATATAATCATATATGTAATAAATAAGTTTCAATCAATCTCTCTCTTTCTCTTGAGGTAACCCGGATTCCTGGAGCGTACAATGTTCAGAGTGGTGTGTAGTTCCTGTGGTATTAAATATAGATAACTAGCCGAATGACCCGGGCAACGCCCGTGTTTTACCCGATTAAATGTTTTTATTCAAATACTATTCGTTACAATTATAAATTGGCGCCGTGGATGTCACTCTTGTGAAACGTTTCGCTCCAAACTTTGTGTCTGAGAAGCGATATTTTTATAGAAAGATGATCTGGCTTTTGTTTTCTGCTCGAATGAATGTTTTTTCTGTTAGAATTTTGTTCCTGCGTACAAAAAAAATGAACTGGTTTCACCCGTGGTCTCTGCTTTTTGGAATTTTTCCCGATATAATTTTGTATCTGATAATCAAACATGATACAGCAATATCGTCATCATCATTTTCTGACTAAAAATATATAGTTTTAATAATTGATTTATATATTTTTTAAAATAGCCTATCGTCTTCCCCGTGTTTTTTACCTATGTATGGAAATTTTGGTTTGAATTAGTGAACTACTGCGAATTTGTATACCGGACATACAGACAAACATACAAACGTTCATTTATATATATATAGAGATAACAATAAGAAAATACTCTATCAAAATATAATACATAATTAATGAAAAGTGTAAAATATGTATCATTTAAATGTGAGAGAGTTAAGACACACAATTTGGATTATAGATTAGAACAACAAGGTAATAAGACCAAATCCAAATAAATTAATAGTGTGTGATGTTTCGGTAACAACTATGTTCCCGAAACGTCACACACATTACTTTATATTTTTTTTTTAAATAAAATTTTTTTTTTGAATATTCGACCAAATTCTGGTCCGTTTCCAAGATGACTAACGTGGCAACGGCGCCCATTTTCCAATGAAGAGCAAAACAATAAAATTGTTAAAACAATATTATCATTTTGTTGTCAAAAAAGGCGTATAAATCACGATGCATAAATATCAATAATGAGACCATTTTCCGAAATTATTTATACATTTACAAAATCTACAAAAACAGGAGAATATACGAGTTATATAATATGATTATATATTTTAACTTTTGTCCCATCGGCGATATATTATATTGTGTTTCTCCTGTAAAAGGCCTTTCATGCCCCCAAAAGCTAAAGATTTAAATTAAAATTAAAAAAGAAACCTATCCCTGGGTGTCTGGTATTTTCACCTCAATATTGATCTATAAACAATATCACTTCTCCACTCGGGGGGGGGGGGGGGGGGGGGGGGGGGGGGGGAAGAAGTCCGACCACACCTCCCTGCGGTCCCCCCTGGACCCTTGGAATATTCGACCAAATTCTGGTTCGTTTCCAAGGTGACTAACGTGGCAACGGCACTCATTTTGCAATGAAGAGCAAGATAGTGGATATTGCTGCTGCTGTGATGGAGATGCATGGAGACATCTGAGACTCTTCTTTGGACACGACAACAACAACAACAGCAACAACTTCTCCACTCAAAATAAATTCTGAAACTAAGCACCATCTATTGAGGCGGACACGGATCGGTGACATAGCCACAACATCAGTTTTGTAAAACTCAGAACGCTCATCTGGAAGCCATTGGTGCTATGGCTCTTGTCAGTCCAAGGCGAGCATGTATTTCAGATCAACAAGGGATTCTTGAAACCAACAGAATTTTTCAGAGAGGAGTTTATTTGGTAAAATAGTCAAAATACGTATGGATATATTGTGCCGGGAGAATAATAATCTATTTTAACGGGAGAGGCGATTTTTATTATATTGAAACCTTCAATTGTATAAGATACTACAAATTACTCATGTATGGGGCTGAAAGACGAACGAGAAGTGCTCCTCAGTGAAATATGCCTTGAGGGACTCTCTTTGGAGCTCCTGTTGAATGAGGTGGTGAGAAGCAGAGCTGGAGCTTTTGCGTTGTTCAAATTTTGGAAGACGGCTGAAGAGAAGAGGAGGCTATATACATAATCTAATTTATGTAAATAATTATATGTAAATAATCTATGTCAGGATTAGAATGACGAATCATGTATGGGACTTTGATTCCAGTAAAAGGCTTGTTGCTGCTGTTGTATATAGCCACAGTGTAGAAAATACTATACTATACCTACTACTTATATCTCTGTATTCTTAGTTATCTTCTCTTAACTCTGTTGTTGTTTACAAAATGAAAATAACTTAATAGAAATACATTATTATTTTGAACATTGGGGATATATATGGAAACCAATATCTAACTCCAATAACAATTTTTTTTCGAAAACCTATAGTATTGTACAGGATAACTGTAATATAAAAATAAAACTGTAAAAATCGCTATTTTTGTTACACATTAATAATTTGCTGCTGAATATATAATTTAAAAAAAAATGATATACGTTCACAAAAATTATCACAAAGCAATAACGCTATTTGAATGTAATTCTACTGTCCTATAAGCTTATGTCCATAGTTTTCTTGAAAACCATTTCTGAGATTCTATCCTTCAGTGCTGCGTATATAGGCAGAATCGTCCAATACAGTATTAGAGCTCTGAGAAGCGGCTTGGTAGATTAAATTGGCGAAACCGCTGGGAGGGTTCACCACTGATGAGCCAAGCCCTCCATCATATTTTTTCATCGCAGTAAGGGCAGTAGAAGTTTGTATTATGTATAAAAGAAACATTCGTGATTTTAAATCCTTTCATTTTATATGTTCACAAAAATATCATACCTACAGAAAAAAAGCAGCCATATTATATTTATCGAAAAGCTAACCTGTAACATATTTGGTTTTTACACACACAATTAGTGAATATTTTTTATAAAGAGAGAGGAGATTCCAAAAGATAATTAATTTCTGAGAAAATGGATGAAGATAGTGAATATTTTTGGCGACCAATGATATCTGATAATGTTGATAAAACATCCGAATCAAAACTTTATTTCTTTTCTCGCGACTTAGTCTTAAATTGTGTCAAATTGATCCCTATATACAACAACAACAAAGCCTTTATTTAAGGCCTCTCGCCCTATACAGGATTCGCCAGTTCACAAGGGATGGGGAGAACACTGTGTGGCCTTTTCCCGGGATATTGATCACTATATACAACAACAACAAAGCCTTTATTTATTTAGGGCCTCTCGCCCTATACAGGATTCGCCAGTTCACAAGGGATGGGGAGAACACTGTGTGGCCTTTTTCCGGGATATTGATCACTATATACAACAACAACAAAGCCTTTATTTAAGGCCTCTCGCCCTATACAGGATTCGCCAGTTCACAAAGGATGGGGAGAACACTGTGTGGCCTTTTTTCCGGGATATTGATTAGATATATAAGATTTGATTTTGCTCGAATTTATAAGACTTCCAATAGGGGAATATCGAGATAGAAATATTTAAAAATAAAGAGGATAAAGAACAGTAAAAGAGAATACTCAAATTCTTGTAAAGGAATGCACGCCAGGGTGTGTTGTTGGCGACGGTCGCTAGGGGCGCTGATCGAATCCTCAGTACGGCTCAGCCATGCTTGCTATGAAGATTGACAGCGCGGCTACCAATGTCAACAAGATCCATAAGATCGCCACTAAGGAGTCTAAAAGGAAAGGACGCGAATCTCAATGGGAATTTGAGGTAAGTCAATCATAGATCTTGTTAGACCTGACATAGAGCAAAGTTAGGGTTCGCTTAATTGAAGATGAACGAATAGATATTGTTAGACCTGACATAGGGAAGTTGAAGTTCGCTTAATTGAAGATGAAAGAATAGATCATGTTAGACCTAACATAGAGCAAAGTTCAAGTTCGTTTAATTGAAGATGAAAGAATAGATATTGTTAGACCTGACATAGGGAAGTTGAAGTTCGCTTAATTGAAGATGAAAGAATAGATCTTGTTAGACCTAACATAGAGCAAAGTTCAAGTTCGCTTAATTAAAGTGAACGAATAGATATTGTTAGACCTGACATAGAGCAAAGTTCAAGTTCGTTTAATTGAAGATGAAAGAATAGATATTGTTAGACCTGACATAGGGAAGTTGAAGTTCGCTTAATTGAAGATGAAAGAATAGATAATGTTAGACCTGACAAAGAGCAAAGTTCAAGTTCGTTTATTGAAGATGAAAGAATAGATAATGTTAGACCTGACAAAGAGCAAAGTTCAAGTTCGTTTAATTGAAGATGAACGAATAGATATTGTTAGACCTGACATAGGGAAGTTGAAGTTCGCTTAATTGAAGATGAAAGAATAGATATTGTTAGACCTGACATAGAGCAAAGTTCAAGTTCGTTTAATTGAAGATGAAAGAATAGATAATGTTAAATCTGACATAGGGAAGATAAGAGGCAAATTGGCTTAATTGAAGATGAACGATTACTGGCGTGAATTCTCATAGTAAAGTGACATCTCGGAAGAAAATCGGGAGGTCGATGGAAATATTGTCGTGAGATATCATTCAATCAGAAACGGGCTTCTTACATTGGCGGAGTGCTGAAAATAAGAGGCAATGTATAATAAACAGGGCATTATACTTCTCCCGACCTGCCTGGATTTTTAAAATTTCCGTTCGACATTTTGTTGTACGTAATTCACCTTCATCAAAATATTGAAATTAAAAGTTCATTGATTAGCTTTATGCCTTAAGTTAATTTTCATTACTGATGAAGGTAAATGATATTCTCATCGAAATGTTGGTGAAAATAAAGATATCTTCTCTGGTCGAGGTGTCAATTTATTAGGGAAGTCCATTAAAGTTTGTCAACAGACCATTGAAGTCAGACGACCTCTTACTGACGAACAAATCTGCATATATGTAGCAAATATGCAAATATTTTGGAGCCTCAGTGACGCATCACTGTTAGAAAATATCTTCATTTACGGGATTGCTAACCAGAACGGACGATTTTTGAGCCCCAATGGACGTATAAAGCGGAATATATACAAAGTACTATATACATTGCACTGTTGGAGGGGCCTGGGTATGGGTGGCCAGGGGATCATCGCCGGGTGAGGCCAGGAGAGCCGGGATGTAGAGGAGGGGTCAGGGTGTTGATCCGCGGAGATCAGGGGGAGGCAGAGACGGGTCCGATAATGAGGAATGAAATTGAACATCATTGGTATTGAACCATATCTCATTGGTACTATGTCCAAAGTTAGAATACGGCTAGATGTTAAATATTATGTTATTTAATGTTATTGAGTTAGATTTTATATAAAAGAAAATATTTTAACATTGTGCTTTAGTTGAACTTGAACTTTTAATTTCGATGCTTCGGTGAGCTACTGTCAAGAAGATTTTACATCTTACTCAAAGGTTTTATAAATAAGAAACAAAACACTCAGAATACGCAATGCGTTAAATTTGCGATAACAAAATGTAAACACACACAGAGGGTATAAAGTTTGATGTAATTTATTCAAGTTTAATCGAATAATTACAATTTAGAATATGATTTCTCGTTCTATTTTTTTGTGCTTTAACTTTGGTAAAACATCATAACTGTTAAGCAGGTTTAAAAAAAGTTGTTACATTTAGAATACACATGTCGATACCAGGCTATGAGGAATAATGGCTGTTTGTACTGTAGGTATAGCATAAGTCTACACGTGTTTTACCAAGCTGTGAAGGTTTACCCCACATGTCTATACAGAAGATAGATTTAGCTCTCACCCAACGGCACTGAGTAAGGCTGACTTAGGCTGTCAAGCCTTTGCATCCAAGATCCCAGCTCACGATCCAAAGGGACGACCCTGTATAGACCACCTCTCGTAAAGTACAAGTACTGTTTCGAAATCTTAGTTCACCTGTTCCTTGGAGTTAAGAAATTTCTTCTGGAGATGCGAGGACACCTAGCCATCATTTGGTTTCAGAAGATCAGGCTTATCTAGCGGGTGTCCCGGGAAGGCGGTACTGGATTTTGTCTTTCCAGATGTCAGGAAGTGCTGCCGCTCTTGGCCATTTATTAGTTCAACCATTTCCTTGGTAGTTCTCCATGAAGATCAGCCAGTGCAGGTGACCCCTCCCACATGCCTACACATTCTATGATGGGTAATACGGTTTAATCCCGGATTTGCAGAAGGTGAGTGAGTAGGTTATTCATCCAACTCTCTGCTACCATCGAGTCTCCCTCCATTAGGCTCCTGCACACATAGACTGATATTAATACAACGCAATAACGATATCTATTTATAAGGAATGAACGTATATAAACACGAATGTTTCTTTTATACACAAATCAAACTTCTACTGTCCATACTGCGATGAAAATATATATTGGGAGGGCTTATCTCATTAGTGGTGAACATACAGACTGAAATGTTGAGGCCTTCCCTATATTTATGTTTACATGTATTTATACTGTTCTCAAAACTTATGTACATATGGTTCGTTTAAAATATCTTTACCAAGAATTCAACTACAGTATCGGATATAGATACTCCAGTATCGAAAGTAACAACAACACCATTTCTTTGGTCTATATTTTTATCAAGATAGTATCTTATTCAATAGGAGAAAATTGCCTAAACAATTGTTCGGATTACAATCACAGATTTTAATTAATATAATTACTTGATCAATTATTCAGCCTATTCTATAGTTTATATCAAAATATGCAAATATATATAAACACATAGTTTTTTAAAAATTATTTCTAAGTTACAAGTTTTCGGGCGATCTCCGATTAATACTCCTGTAATTTAGAAATAATAATAATAATAAAAAAAGGTGTTTTTATATTGGTTAACCCAGGCTCCTGAAGCGTACAGAAGTTGCCAAATTATCAACGCTTATATATATAATTTTATACTTTGATATATGTACCTAGATAGGCATCTCTCCCATTAATTATGCATTAGGACGATGCACTAGGTCAGGGAACGGCAAACTGCGGCTCTTTGGATGTGAAGCTATTTATATAGTTCCATACGTAAATATTATTTATGCGAGTACTATTTATTATTGGCAAGAAAAAAAATTGTGGCTCTTTAAAAACTTTGAAATTTTGTAAATTGTAATTTTTGACTCTTCTGACTCGAAAGTTTTACGACTCCTGCTCTAGACTCATCACCCTAGTAAAAAAAAAACCTAACTAGTGGTGATAATGAGCCTCAACACCTGCATTTTGCTAAAACGGGTGTTTTGGTTCATTCTTCATCAACAATAGTAAAGTTTTTTACTAAGGTGATGAACCCAATGTATGGTTCTGATGTACAATTAAAGCGAGAGATGCCTCTAGGTAAATGAATAAAATACTCCCACAACTTTATGTTATCTACTTTGAAAATAGTTTAAATTTATTATAACAGACGAGAGGAGATAATGCACAATGATAATAGAATTTTAAAAAGATATAGAAGAGAGAGATAATAATTATAATAAATCACAGATATATGTGCAACAGGTATGCGAACTGTGTGTCTAGCAAAAGCGGCGCGAGGAGATCGCGGTACAGATCAAGCAGATGGGACTGGACGACCGGTACAACTATGTGGCCGAGATTGTCGCAGCTTATTCCAACCAGGACAAGTTTAATGACGTCTTCAGAGAGATGTTGGATGGCGACCAGGTAGGCTCTTTCATAGTACCATTCCTGTTTGGTTAGGAGCTTATCCGTAGGAAGAATCAGTGGGAAATAAATCACACACAAAGCTTTATTAAGACCACCGGTCTTATACAGATATACCACAGGAAGAAATAATAGATGGAGTTCCTATACTCCAGGCAGCGCAGCACCCAACAACAGCCTCCTGGTCCGACTCATGTCCAATGGCCACTGGTGGGAAATAAATCAGGTCAAAGGAGTCTTCCTCACTTTATCGCAGGCGACTTCTCTGAAGAGAGTTTATTTATTTAATGAAAGTTTTTAGGTTATTTCAAGAGTTGAGAGAGACCACGCTAGGAAAATAGTTACTGTGTTGACAGGGTTTACTTTATATTTACTTCTGATTCTCATTCGTTTATGTCCTTCTTCAGTTTCTCTTCTCTTGAACAGGTCCTGGTCTTACTCTAGCTTCTGGACACTTTTAGAAGTGTCTGATGAATTTACCTGAGAAACAGAGATGAGGTATTTATTACTATTTAGCTAGATTATCATATACCTTTTCTAATTATAAATATAGCATTTTATATTTTGTAGAACAACGAAAATATAGATTTAAAAAAAAATTGGTTGCATTATTAAATTAGAGAGAAAATGGGTTTTTCGTTGGCAGAATATTTATTGATCATTTCCTTGAGAAAGAGACTTTTGGGCTGTATTCCACTCATGTTTTTGTTTGTTAAATATATTCTGTTCTCCTTTACTTATTAAGAATCAGATCTTCTCACTGCTATGGACCCTTTCATTCCTCCAGAATTTCATAAACATCGTCTTCGCGTTTGCATTAAGGCTAAGAACTATTATTGTATGGATTAACGCTTTTCCATGGGTAGATATTTCAGTTGCAGTTTCTACTAAAAATTCTTTAAAAAAGAGAAATATGAAAAAAAAAAATCGTAGAAGATATAAAAAGATATTTAAATTCTAGAGAGACCTAGAATATATTGATAATTACTCTTCAAAAGGTAACATATAGATTAATGAAAACATTTTCAAAAATGTTATCAATTTTATATATATTCTGTGTATCTCCTAAGAACTCTTAGTCCTCTAAATTAAAGCGATTAATATTCTCCTATAATATTCTCCATATGTGCTGCCAGGTCCAAGTCCTGACATCCTTTTTCGAGGATCCTAACGAAAGGAAGCTTTGGGTTTTCTGCAAAGACATAGGTGAGTTCGACAAGAAACACCACTACATCTCAGCTTATACGAGTCTTGAAATTATAAGCCGAAACTAAATACATAAATGGAAACATGACTCTCACAAAACTTATCAATGTCAAATATATTCTTGTCGTGTAATCCTATCGGTAATAGAAATAAAAGGTTTCACGCGGTTATTTAAATTAAGCGTTATACAGAGTAAGTGTCCAGACGGATGGTGGAACAACTTCCCAGAAAGGAAGATAATCTTCAGAAATTCGGACTCGCCTCTGCTAACAGGGAAGTGCGTCTACATCCTGCGACAGAGGCCTTTCGTGCGGATCACCGTGGATAACAAGGAAGAGGTTAGTATTCCTTTATAAGATGTTAGAAGCACAGAAGCACTCATTAAATTTATGAGGCATTTCTGGAATGGATAAGAATATGCTGGAAACAATATGATATGGTTTCAAAATATACTATTGCCAAACTATCTATTGTTAAAAAAATTATTTTAGAAATTTAAATCTAAAATAGCTTTACTTTTGATTAACTTTTTCATATTAGAGTTTTTTTTTTAAACCTCACCCACAAAATTTTTCAGAATTTTAGACTATTTTAAAAGAAACAGGTCATAATTAAATCATATTATTTAATTGTTATTATACTTGGAAAGAGAGATATCAGTATTAAAAACAACACATTTAATATTATTTATATTAAAAATAGACACTTCGGCCAGTTGGAGCTTTTTATTTTCTCAACGTTTCGACAAAAATCTTTTGTCTTCGTCAGGAGAATTAAATAAAAATAAACATTTGGCAAGGCGTTAAAAATTGTTCTGAGGTTTGCAAGGGCGTTCTCACGAGACCCTGCTAAAAAGATAAAGCTTAAAATATCTAAATTTATCAGAAGCATGAAATCTAAGGCCTTGGAAAAAAGAAAATTGAAGCTAGAAGATGTCGCTGCACCTCTCTTCAAAGGACTTCCAAAGATCCACAAGGAAGGAGTTCCCCTACGGCCCATTGTGTCAGGATTCAAGGCCCCCACCAGAGGTTTGGCGGACTGGCTTAAAAACCAAATTCCGACTACAAGAAAGATTTCTGGGTTAGAAATTAGAAATAGGAAAGAGTTATTAGATATCACTAAAAATTTAAAGCTAAATGAACATGAAATAATGGTATCTTTTGACGTCAAATCGCTTTTTACCAATATTAATAGAAGTCTAGCTCTTAAAGAGCTTAAAGAATATTTCGAGGTGAAAAGACAAGATTGTGTTATAAAAGGATTAGAAATAGATGAAATGATAGAAGGCTTTAGGTTATATGTTTAGAAAATATTTATTTTAGATATGGGGCTAAATTTTACAGACAAAAAGACGGTACTGCTATGGGTTGCCCTACCAGTATGATAATAGCTGACATTGTAATGGCGTCAATAGATAGAAAGGCAATTTTAACAGAGGGAATAAAGATATGGGGACGGTATATAGATGATGTTTTCGCAGTGATCCAAAAAGAAAAACTTAACGAGATCATTGTCAAATTAAATAATTTAGAAATAGGAATAGAATTTACTGTTGAAACAGAAAAAGAAGGATTTATACCATTCTTAGATGTAGGATTAAGCCGTAAAGGAGATGGATCTATTATAACCAGTGTTTACAGAAAGCCAACAGACTGTGGGATACATCTAAATTTTAATTCAAATAATCCTATATTACACAAAAGGCAGGTGATAAAATCTCTTGTACAAAGAGCCAAACAGGTATGTACAGACCAAGATATTTATAAAAAAAAGAGATAAAGAAAATTAGAGCGGAGTTAAAACAGTCCGAATATCCAGTTGGCTTCATAAATAAATGGATTAGAAGATATGAAATAGATAGGCCAAATTCGAATAGAACTACAGAAGGTTACAATAATATAATAATTCCTTATATTAGAGAAGTTGATAACGAAATATCTAGAATTTTGAAAAAATGTAAATATAATATTTGGTACAGTACTGGAACAAAAAGGGAATTTTTAACTAGAAATAACATAATGAAGGATAACATAAGCACATCAAAACCAAATAACGTAATTTATGGGATTAAATGCACAGAATGTGACAAAATTTATGTAGGAGAAACCGGCCGAAATTTAGAGACCAGAATTAAGGAACACCAACAGGGTTTATTGGGGAGAAGGGCGTTAAGCAAAATTGGGGAACATGCATTATTTTCAGGACATAGGCCAAATTGGAATGATATTGAGATATTTCACAGGAATATAAAATTTAAAAAGGAAAGATTATTTTTAGAGGGATGGGTATCACGAGAATTTGGGAAAAGAACTATAAATAATTTTGAAGATATTCCGCAACAATATTCTTCATTTTTAAATTTAAAAAGTAGTTAATAAGCTAGATAAAAATGGACATAATAGTTAGAAATCTATATAATTTTCTTTGTGATTATTATTATTATATTACTTTATTTATTTATTTTTACTTAATTTATTATAATTTTATTATTATATATTTTTATTTCCAAGATCATAGTCTTTGACGAGTTTAATATTTATTATTTGACTCGCGCTTTAAATGTTGTACTAAATTCGAAAAATCACGTGAGAACGCCCTTGCAAACCTCAGAACAATTTTTAACGCCTTGCCAAATGTTTATTTTTATTTACTTCTCCTGACGAAGACAAAAGATTTTTGTCGAAACGTTGAGAAAATAAAAAGCTCCAACTGGCCGAAGTGTCTATTTTTAATATAAATATGAATGCCGGCCAGGCAGCCTCTATCTTTACGATACATTTAATATTGATGATATTTAGGAAAATGTTTCCCATACTATAAATTATTTCGTAAAAGCTATTTTATTCCATAGCAAATCAAATTTCAACAAAATTTTTTAAAATTCCCAGTCTTATTTCTAAATTATTCACTTTTTATTTTGTTTTATTTAATCAAATTTTATGGGTGTTTTTGATGATTGCAAATCATTTAAAGCCAAAATTTATAATTTATTTAGTTTTATACAATACTTTTAAAGATTTAAAAATATATGTTTACATAAAAATATTCTTCTTCTGTTTATTTAATGATTTATCATCATTAAAAGAAGTTGAACATCATGTCTGCTCGAGAAAAATAAGGTGATTTGAGCGTTCCAATATTTCTTTAAATTCACATAACATTTGAATAATTTATACATTCCAATTATTATTTTTAGATTGATATTTTTATATTTTTATGAAAACTGAAAAAAAGCCCATATTTTCATATTTAAAAAGTAAGTAGTTTAATGTTGTATATTTAAAAAAATTGTAATGTTTTTAATTTAGGATGAGATTAAAAAATATAACATATTTTTTTATCATTCAAAATTATATTCGTATACGTTTTTTTTTGTGTATGAATAAAATGAGGAATTATAGGTATATATATATGTCATAATGTATGCTCTTCCAGGAATAATAAAGTAAACCTACAGTCAATCAGAGAGAGACGTAGATAAAAGGTAGCTAAAGTACGGCCATTTTGGGCCACTGGCCACATTCCGGAGGGGGGCCTTTTCTTGGAACCCTCAGGACTATTTTTGGACAGTTGGGGGGTGGTGTGCGACACGAACGGTCGTTCAGCGGTGACAGCCCCTCGAGCTACCTCTCTCTCTCTGGTTGCCTGGGATTCCTCTCCCAAACTTGTGGTTTCCTTATTTCTCTCTCCCCACATTATTTATCATATTGCCACATTGAAAGTCGACAGGATCATATCACAGAAGAGTCGACAGGATCATATCACATATATATATTTCGTGTTAATATTATATCGCTTCCATCTTCGTCATCCCCGCCGATCTATAACAGGCTGTTTTGGATTAGCTGATGGAAGCATTTGACAGAATTTTGCCGAAAGGCAAAAAAAAAACTATTCCTATAAAATGACGTTAAATTTTCTGCATTATAATATCAATTAAATGTCCAAAAATTGATGAAAGGCACGAATAAATTATATATGTGTTCGCTTAAAAAATTGTATTCGACAAAAATAACTTTTAACAATTATTTCGATAATATACGCATATATTATTTTTGCACATATAAGACAACATATTACATTTTAAAATAGTATTTTATACTTTAATGAAAATATTTTAATAGCAATAGAAATAGTGTACATTTCAAATTTCTATCAAATAAGTTAATCACTGTTTAATATAGCGTTATTTTCCCCTTATACTCTCACTACAAGATGCTTACCAGTTTAACCCTTAGCCATTTTTTCATAACTTCGATTTTTTAAAATAGATTTTTATAGGTTCAATGTGAATATAACAGAACATTTTCCTCGAGTGTTTCAAAATTCATTCAGGAATAGGAATTATAATATTGCCATTCGAAAACTAATAAACATATCCAATTTTGAATGATATTATATTAAGTAGAACATTTTACCTCGTCATAATGCGATATGGAGACAGATCTAAGCTACACTATTATATTACCCTTTATGCCTACAAATATTTATGCAAGAGGCAAATGCCTAAGATTAACATATTATATAAATGCATTAAAACACATATTATATCTTTTGTTCTTCTCTTAACAGAGGGCTCAGATTCAGGTCAATAAATAAGCCACAACACTAGCTTTGACAGATTCGAAACATAAAGTACCCTGGCTCTGGGCTAGGACTCTTATCAGTACAACCTTTGGTTGAATTTGCCAAACTTATTTTTTTGACTCAAATTTATGAATCTGAGAGATCTTCTCAGAAGAGCCCAAAAGATCTAGAGTTTTAATATAACCAATAACGTATTTTAGGTAGTTGTTGAGAGGGAGAGGTGTCTTTTTCGCATATGCACATTCCTCCGGCGCTTTGACAGTACAAATACAAATGTATGTAATTGTATAAATTCCTGATTTTGTATTTGATAGGAAGACTTTATAGGGGGCCATTAGGAATTGAAAGGATAAGCATCTATCCTTTCTACTCGCTTTTTCTTGGATAATTATTGAGCTCTATTCGGTTAATAATTAGCACAAACTGAATACCCCCAAATATATTTCTAAACGAAACAGGAAATTATTCACTGAATATTTAGGTTTAAGTTATCCGAAAGATACACTAGCAGAGTTGGTACGTCCAGGCCATGTTCTCGGGCAGTCTGGTATCTACGGCTCCTGCGGTCTTCACCAACATCTACAAGCTGCTGGGAGACGTCTACCTGCCTCTCTGCCACCGGGTTGATGAGAACGCCGAGCCGCGGTTGGCCGAGCAGCTCTCCTACTCCCTGGATTGTCTCGTGGAGGCTTTGAGAGGTGGGCTGCTGTTCCTCTGCTATATGTGTGTAGAATTTGAGTGCAGGTGTCAAAATTCTGCTCTCACGCACAACCTAAGTCGGAATGGTGTAAGAGGTATATAGAGTCGGATTGGTGTAAGAGGTATATAGAGTCGGATTGGTGCGAGAGGTATATAGAGAGAGCGGTGTATTGCAGTGGCACGAAGCAGCCTGGCCCGAGACGTGGTGCTGAAGACATGTCCCCTGGCGGCCGGGCTAGAGGACATGGAGGACGTCGCGGCCCGGCACCCCGAGGTGGTGAAGGAGGTGGAGGAGTGTCTGCGCCAATGGTGCGAGCAGGTGGAGCAGGTACGTAGTACTTCCTCCTTTCCAAACAAATAAAATACGATAGGCTCGAGATGATAGATCTCTAGCAAAAATAAAGAAAGAACACAGGCGTTGTTAGACTGGGCTGGAATAGTAACATTTTTCTCCATAGGTGGTTGAAGAGTTAGGTTACTATTGCTATAACCACATGAAACTTGTAGACGTTGTATGCCAGAGAACTGTATGGCTTCAGCTCCTGGCCGAGTGCTCCCATCTCAGGAGAGAGTCCGAGGACATGGGCCCTCGCTCCGAGCTGGAGTACTGGAAGTGCCGCCGGGCCAAGTTCGGACATCTCATCGACCAGATGAAAGGTAGTGAGATTCAGGCCCTCCTCAAGATACTCAAGACAACCAAGTGCAAGGCTCTGAAGGTAGGAAGCATGCGGGGGTAGAGCCGCGTTTTGACCCCCGTGGGACCAGCAATGGAACATCGTCGAGAAGAAGCTCATCCAGGCTTGGAACGAGAGCAAGGACTGCGTCAAGTACCTCGAGACGCTGGATCAGTACTGCCAGCCGCTTCACTCCGCCGACCCGGTACGTACACCTCAGGATCCAGAACTTGTCGAAGGGCTTAATTTGGATGATTTTCAAATATTTTTAGATACCGACCAACGTGATGATGCTCAGTGGTTATTGAGGGGGGGGGGGAGCGTTTTTTATAAATTATCGAAATGATACAAGTTTTGGAGAAAATTTGTTACTCTACGGGCAAATATGACCACAACTATGAAACTATTTACAAAAACCAACGAACCCCAATCCATAATTGCCAACAACATAATTTTATTTTCATTATCGCTCATAGAAAAGAGTTATACCATTAATCTCACGTTCAATTTTAATATTTTAAAGGTAATAGTATTTATTTTGTTCCCGAACATTCAAGTGAGTAATAGATATTCCTGAACTTTGTTCGACACCTTTGAGACGACCAACGTAGCTTAATTGATAGAGCATATTCGCCCAAAGTCCGGGTTTGGAATCGATGCCAGGAAAACTAGAGAAATAGACGCGGGGAGAGTTATCTATAGTATAGTTTTACTCTAGGAATTTCTAAGGAATCTAACGAGCCAAGTGACACCGATGTGTACAAGACTGTGATGACATCACCATGGCGACATCAATCATGTCCCACACGCCCTTGGACCGCTCAGTTTATTTTGACTGGGGCTTATATAACTTTTTCCATCCATCTTTCTGGGCCTGCGTTACTTATCTGCTAGGGCTTGGTCGATCTCACAACTGGCTTGAACTTCAAAAAGTAGATGGCTACACGAACAAATGCATTGCTCGACTAGAATATTGAACAAGGTAACTTTTATTGAATATTCTATCAAATTGTTATTGAAGGGATTCGGACTTGTATAAATTGTAAACTAAGGCGTATAAAAATCGTTGTTAGGTGATATAAAATTAGCCTAGCATTCAAATGTGGGTATAAAGAAGAGCATTATGTGTGCAACACAACAAAAATGACGAGAAAATCTTTTATCGTAAAAATTTGTACATTTTATAATTTTGCGGTATACAGAGTTGTAAAGGTGCCATATATGAGTACATACTATTGAATTGATAAAATTCTATGCACTTGACATCACTGCTCTGTTATATGTTTAATGACGACAATGTCGCATAAGCCACTTCACGAAACTGTCCACACGGCAGGATTTTTAAGGTAGAAATGTCTTAAGTATTTGCAGGCGTCATTCTTATGAAAACAATACTATTTTAATATTCGTTATTTTTGTATTCTACTTCTATTTTTGTTACCAAAATTTTTACCCTTGTTCACTTTTTGAGAAACTAATTTTAAGCATATAATTTGGAATTCGACCATATTTGCTTACAAAATGGCGTCGCCTTGAAAATATTGCATCAAGTACGAAATGCGGCTTGTCATTAGAAATCTTCACGCTAAGAAATCAGCTTAAATATAGAATAGATGAAGTAGGTTTATGGATATTCCAGCGACCAGATTTTCAAATAGACTAGCAGGGTTCGAATTGATTCTTCTCCCCGCCCCTGACCTAACATTCCGCTAGCTAGAACCGGAGCTGCTCGTTGGAGAAAAATCTCTCAGATAACTGATTTAATGGCCAGTACTGTAGGATCCGCATATGTGAGACCGTTGATATAACGTTAAGGTTTGGTGAGATTTGCTCCAAGTGAGTTTCACGCTATCTGATTATGGATAACAATAAAAATGCATGTGAAACATGCATATAGGAGGAAGGACATTTTAAGAGAGGAAAATCATAGGTGATTAAATCTGAGTTCATTATCTTCATCCTGAAAGCAAACAAGCATATATGGAATGGCGTGATCCACCGAAGTTGAAGAAACATTGAGGACATCTATTTCAGCAAGCAATGTCCCGTTAATTCTCTTTTGGGATCAACACGGAGTCTTTCTTGAGGATTATACAGAACGGGGGACTATGCTAAACCCTGAATCATATTCTTGTTTATGGAAACATGGTTTGAAGATGAAACTAAAAATGTCGAAAAGAATAGGGTTGCTGTCCAAAAGAGTAATTTTGATTCATAATAAAGCTATAGCTCGCTATCAAACGACAGACCAAACTTTGCAGGACATTGACTTTGAAGTAATACCACATCCTACCTACTCCTCCGTTCTTTTACCATGTTATTGTTAATTGTTTGGCTTCTGTCTTCTTAACAGATACTTGAAAGGTCTATAGTTTAGGAGTGTTCAAAATAGAGGAAAAGAGCCGCGTACCTAACAACAAACATATTTTTGTAAAGGAGACATGCAATCCGGAAAGATGGGAAATGTGTGTATAGATGCAGAGGGAAGGCTCTCTCTACTTTGAAAATAATAAAGTTATTTGTAATTTACTCCAAAACAAATGGGGTGTTCTCACAAAAGTATTGTTTCTTTTAAATAACCTCTGTATATCAAGAGAAGTAAGAGGTATATCCGCATCTAAACTCATGGACAAAACTTAAGGTAGTTGTATCTTTTAGCATGTTTATCGGGATTTAGACAATAACTCTGAAATATATTACAGTGACCTTTATTGAAGACACACGATATAATCAAGTGTGAACAAAATTGCCTTTGTCCTCTTAAAAAAAAATAGATGACTGGAGATATCAAAGACTCTCTACTTTTTAAAAGTGCTGTCTATTAGTGCGCATCCCGAGCTTCATAGTAAGCTACTCTACAATCCGGGATGTCAACAAACCGTGTGCTCTAGGACAAGATCATCTCAGGACTCACGGGGCTCATCAGCGCGGTGGCCATGATCACCTCCATCTCCATCCACTACAACACCTCGGAACGTACCACCGCCATCTTCACCAAGGTACTTCCCCTGGACTTCAAACACTGGAGAAACTCCATTTAAAACAACGGAAAAATCAATCTGCTGGTTGGAGGTTTAAATAAGGTATAGCAATCGTTCTTCATTTATTTACTTCTTGATTTTTTCGGTGACTCCCTGTCACCCAGAGGAAGGTGGCAGGGAGTCATCAAAACGTCGAGAAGTAAATAGATGATTGCTGTAGCCATAACTTTAAAAAAGTTTTCGATATATTCGCGCGCTAAAAATATAAAAGAGCAGAGGGTGAAAGATTATGAAATAATATCTTGTTTTCGGTTTACCTCTTTTTTTTTTTATAATATACGTAATCGTTCACGCTTTCACAAAACACGCCATAACTATTTTTCAATTAGTAGGTGTCGAAATATTAGAAAGTTTATATCAACATATAGGATTCAATAAAGGTCTCAATAAAACTACAGAATTCTTCTAATAAAACGGCCAGGCCCTCCTCCCATTGTATTCTCTCATTGCAATAAGTATTTTGTTTTAGTTGAAAAAAACATAACACATTCGCGCCAAAATACCAATTCCTAAATACAGACACTGCATGCTTTCTATGTGATTGATGAATGAATGCCTTTTTTTATTGGGGAAGTACGATAGCAATGCTCGATGCAACATTATTACTGTATTCTTGAGTCCATAATTTGTGTAAATACAACTACAAGAATTCCTCCGAATTACCGGCTATATATAGGCAGAGAACAACCTAATTTATAAAGCATGCAACAACTGTCCTGGTGTGGAACTAACACCTACTCACATATTCTCATGCCCAGCAATGGCCGCAGCCTTGCAGAAAATTGACTTAGACCCAGAGCAGCAGCTTTACACACCCAAGATAGTGGACATTGCTGCTGCTGTGATAGAGATGCATGGAGACATCTGAGACTCTTCTTTGGACACGACAACAACAACAACAGAACAACCTAATACAATAATAGAGCGTTCTGGTAGATCAACCGCTGGAAAGGTCGCCTCTCTCAGGCCTTCCTATTATAGCAGAAATATGTTTTACTTACAAAAAGAAAACAATCGAGATAAAATAGTTTATATTTCTGAATATAGATGGAGCGCCGATACATTCAATAAAACGCGGCATATGTTATCTAAAATATTATAACAGTGTTATATCAAAGAGAGAACTTAGATCGTGGAACTCCTCGACTTTAAAACATAACTTATTCATGTCATATGTCAGAATATTGTTGCAGATTCTGACATATATTCTCCTTTATCCAAGAAAAACTATACAATCTCTTCTACTGGCAGCTTGATCTGTTGTATTTCTCTGGATTATTTCTTTTGGTCGCACCGTTGGGTGAAAATAAATATTTATTTCACAGAATATCGAGGTTATCAATGTGAAGGTTTGATTGAACACACGGGTTAAAGTAGTTATGTAATATTGAAATATGTAAATAATACTATATATGAGAATCTTATTCCTTTCGCTTCAAACAAATAGCTAAGGATATATACAGTAGGGTAGTTGGCGCTCCACACCCCTAGATTGAATAGTATAGTACAAGGGGGGATCAATAAATAAGGTGAATTATCTTATTTCTTAAAAATTAAAAAAGCAAAAATAATTTAAACCACAGAATATTAAAATATAACATCGAGAGACTATTTAAGGTGTTCTGTTCTTTTTTCCCACGCGCGGCGCGAGACTTATAAATAAACTAAAATGGAAGCTCCCTTGAAGGATTGCACCACGCTTGAACAACGTGCAGTTATTCGTTTCTTGAATGCAGAAGGTATTCAAACATCTCAAATATGCCAAAGAATGAAAAATATCTATGGTGAGTCTTGTTTGTCTCAAAAAAACATTTATAAATGGGTTAACGAGTTCAAAAATGGACGAATTACATGTTTTCAACGTTCGGAGTTTTGTTAACAATTTTTTTGGGATGTTTATGGGCCAATCTGTCTTGATTTTTTATCCAAGGCAGCGTATGAACAGCGACCTTTATTGTGACATTCTTGTAAATAAGCTAAAGCCCGGTATAAGAAACAAAAGAAGAGTGAAGCTTAGTAAAGGTGTTCTCTTCCTTCATGATAATGCAAGGCCGCATACATCATGTAAAACTGTATCTACAATCATTAAATTAGGTTTTGAAGTTTTAGAACATCCTGCATATAGTCCAGACCTAGCCCCCTCTGACTATTTCCTTTTTGGACTACTAAAGAAGGAGTTAAAGGGAAAGCGATTTGACTCGGATGAAAATGTCCAGAAAGTGGTGCAAGATTTTTTTCACACGCTTCCTAAGAGTGCCTATAAAGAGGGTATTTACAAGTTGCCAGAACGATGGAGACGATGTATAGAAAGCCAAGGTGATTATTTTGAATAAATCAAGTCCTAATTTTTAATATCGTTCTTATTTTTTTTTAAATAAATTATAATTCACCTTATTTATTGATCCCACCTTGTATTAAATAGTATATCAAAATTCAAAACTATTATAGACGCGTATGATTCTTTTTAAAATAAAACAATTTCTACTGCCCTTACTGCAATGGAAAAATTAATGGGAGGGCTATAATAGTTTTGAATTTTGATAACAGATGGCGCGCTAATGCATCATTAAATAGTATATTTAATTATTTACATATTGCAATATTATATGTCACTACTTGATCCTAATTGCAAGTGTTTATATAGTGACAAAATCTCGCAGCTCTAACTACAACTGATACATTTCAAACAGGCTTATATTTGACGGCCTATAACGACGGGACTCTACTGCACCTTGTTGAATTATAAGCTATTGTGTGTAATACACACGATCTTCTCATTATACATATTTCATAATTATCATTTATATTTTTATAATCACTATTCAATATTGAATTTAGAAAAATAGAGTTTTCGGCTACAATTATTATATGATTTGTGATAAAAAGGCATAATAAGTTTTCATTTTGATTCTATGTGAATTCATTTATATATGCACATCCAATAATTAAGAACAATTTTCATAATGTATAATATTAGTTAATAATATTAATTGTATTAATAAGTTCATTATTGTAAAGGATATCGTGTATAAAGGGAACAGACGTTGAAAGCTCCAGAATATGTTCGCTAAATTAGGTGCCAATTGCATCTCTCGGAATAAAATTTTCTGAATAGATTTATATTAATATATCAGGTGGAGGGCATATCTTGCGGTATTAATTAAACTTTGAGAGCTTTCCTTGTTAAAGAACAGCATGGTTTTTTTTTTCAACATCTAGTTTACTCACGGATCAGAATGCGTAGTCCGTAGTCAAATTAAATTCTTCAAAAATCATAGATTTTCTTGAAATGAAATTCAAAAATCATAGATTTCTTGAAATTAAATTTAAAAATCATAGATTTTAATAAAATGAAATTCAAAAATAATAGATTTTCTTTAAATATTATTTTAAAAATTATAGGTTTTCTTAAAATTAAATTTAAAAAGCATAGATTTTCTTGAAGTGAGATATAATTTTTGTGGATCATATTTCCGATGAATTATTTAAGATTGACAAAATATTTTTCAAATATGGCGCGTAGATGCTTGAATTGAGAGAGCACAAGTTGATCCAAGAGACACTGCAAGAATGGCGAGAGTCCAGACAACCATTGTTTACGGTGTGGTGTGTTTTTTTTTGTTACAAAAGCGAACAAAAATTATTAGAGCATTCACGAGACACATGTACCATACTACTCTTTTACTAATAGTGCAAGTAAATAGCCCCTACACACCCAGTGTAATAACACTTTAGGATAAAAAGATATTGTTATTGAATATCTCTAGTGTTCAAATTTTCTGTCATTGAGACAAAAGCAACTTCTTCGAGTTCAAGCGATACCGATCTTTCTGAGCATACCTAGAGAGACTGCTGCTTAACCTGGAATATCCCATTTGATATGGTGGCTCAACTTTTTAGAGAAACGGCAAGCCTTTACATAAGACTATCAATCTCTACACAATCCTCTCCATGCATACAATTGAAAACAAAACCTTTTTATATGCCTTCTGATAAAACGTTTATCTGAAGTATTGTGATTTTACATCCGGCCGTGATTTAGATCGCCAGAGTCCCAACAACCATATATTTACAGATGGTCGATTGCAGACAGATACAATTTCTGCATTGAGGACCTTGCCTAGGCCTCGCATACTATCTTCCCGCACTGACTCCTACTATTTATGATAATTGATTCTTATATAAATGTACTTATATTGTATGTATATTTTTATAAATGTACGTAATTTCACGAGTTTTGCTTGAGCTATAGAGACTTATATTCCACACACACTGGGGATTGATTTTTAGTGTATGAAGTGAAATTAGCTTGATCATACATGTCGATGCCCTTTTTTTATCGGTAGGAATAAATAGCGAGAAGTACATTTGTTGAAATAGAAGATATCAGGAGATAATGAACAAGACACTTCTGACTATCGCTCCTCTTCACACACGTATTTCACCTTCTACTGAAGATATAAATGTCAATTCTAGATAGGGACTGCCGCAGCCATTAGTTTTGCTTCAAGCCACTGTCTTTGTCCAGAGAAAAATATATTATTTTGGAATATATTTTAGAATTTTATCTCTATATATACCGACTATAAACACTTCATTAAATACCAAGGCATTCCTTCAAGAAGTCTCGATCACGAGTTGTTCTATATAAGCAGAATATGCATTCAACTCAACTAGAAAACAAACTTTATGCCCGTTGAAATTATATGGTTAAATGGTTTGATAGGCTATTTTATGAGAGGCATAGGGGTGATGCGGGTGGTTGTGTCAGATGCCAATGGACGTTCCGTATAAGAAGCATTGGGCATCGATAGCACATCTGAATAACACACTTTCTCAACATTATACCTACACATATATGCAGAAATACTTAATTACTTGCGAGATATCAAACCACTACATTCTTTTCAGCCGTCTCCTTTCATGAATATCTAACCCAGGTTCCTGAAACGTAAAATATCGTTATAAACTACTCGGGTTGTTTATTCCACATATTTATTTATTTCTACAAGGCCAGCGGATAAATCCAATTCAGGAGGTGTGGCGCAACGTTATTGAGAAGCTACACATTGCCTTCCTCAGAACTCAAAATAGGAATATGATATTGCCACGTGGAAAATTAGGGAAGACAAACACTTCAGGAGGAGTCAACAATTTATTTCAGGGAAGGACAAACTATGAATTGTAAACAAAAGATAAGCCACGAGGGAAATTTACAGAGTCGCAAGATATAAACATAAAAATGACCACTCTGTTAATAAAAAATAATAAAATTAATAAATACTATGTTACAATATTGAAACGAGAGAAATCCTCCCAGGGCGTATTTGATATCGATCTAAAAGTGTCATCCCCGTCTAGAAAAAAAAAGTCACCCACCCGTTGCCACCGTTATCATATAGCTTTACTACGCCACCAGGTCACCATTAGGAACTGAGTATTCTTTATTTTAGTGTGAAGCCCAATATAACTCGGGGAACGAAATACTGAAACCTTTTGGATATTGGTTCACTTTTTTAAAAAATCTTCCCACGCACATTCACAAAATATTCATTGAACACACAATTTTGACTAAACTTCCCAACAACTGCCTACATTGATACTCTGTTAAATTTATCCTTTATATCATCTAGAGATTTTTCCGAATATAAATATGATGTAATAACCATGGCCGTATAATCGAGGTCAGGAGAACCTCCCTATACAACTTGCCAGCACAGATTACTTCAGCCTCTGCAATATGGCCGTGTAATTACTAAAACTTAATGTCATCATGACATGAATCTGTGTCCAGATAACCAACCAGATGATCAAGTCGTGCCGCACCTACCTGTCGGAGAGCGGCAAGGAGACGGTGTGGTCGCAGCCCAAGGACGTGCTGACCATCAAGATGGCAAAGTGCCGCCAACTCAACAATTCCTACCAGGAGACCTTCCGTCTCATCAAGGAGAAGGCCTACACCGAGCATCGCCACGAGATCTTCTGCTTTAGCGAGGTCTTCGTCTTCGGCAAGTTCGACGCTTTCTGCCATCGCCTGCAGAAGCTCACCGACATGCTCAACACCATCGCCCTGTACGAGGAGCTCTTGCAGACCAAGGTGGAAGGTAATCAACCCACTATAGCTTGTCGGCGGGACGATTAACCTGGTCTCTTATACACTCTATCTAATGATATTGTCACGTGGAAAATTAGGGAAGACAAAAACTTCAGGAGGAAACAAAATTTATTTCAGGGAAGGACAAACTAAGAAAGTTAAACAAAAGATAAGCCATGAGGGAAATTTACAGAGTCGCAAGATATAAAAATAAAAATGACCACTCTGTTAATAAAAAATAATAAAATTAATAAATACTATGTTACAATATTATTGTTAGAATAAGTGAAGGGGGGATTTATTGTGGTTTTGTACATACCTACTCTACCTTTTATTTTTATTCTATGAGCTTCAATTTCCTTGGGTTAATACATAAGGTAGGTTTGATCCAGAAATTAAAGAACGAATTGCGTGTGTATGCATAAAGGATTCTGAAAAATAACACGTTTCTTTCGTTAAAAAAAGTGTGTGTGCATACTTCCATTTCTGGAGAACGGAATATAAAGGATGGAGGCATTCGACGTTATTGCTTTTTATTTATAAAATGGACAAATTTCGTCGCATCATTCGCCAATCGCTAGAACTATTGTAGGCTGATTCTGCCTATATAGCCTGCACACGAAGGTTTAAAGCTACAAGTGCAGACTATATAAGCAGAATTAACAGTTATAGATAACTTGGGGAATAATTTGGCGAATTCGCTGGGAAGGTTCACAACTGATGAGCCAAATCTTCCCAATTCTTTTTACAATTCAGTTCAAAAATTGCGTTGAAATTATTTAAAGAAAAAACAATAGCTAGCGTTGAATGTTTCCATTCTCTACATACTGAGTGCGCAATGTCTTTTATTTAGAACAATGTTCATGATCTCTCTCTCTTGCCACAAATCATTATCAATAGTACAATATGTACTCACGCGGCACCAACAATATATTTATCATAATTACAAATATAAAACACTATAATTACTTGTAAATATAAATGCTGCATAGTTCCCTCAAATCCCCAAAATCCCTGACGGGAGGTGTGGTGCCAGGGATCATGTCGTCCAATTACGAGGGTGAGTAGAGCCCCACATCTCCAGCAGCCGCAGCCACCACGGATTGGCTGGCACAGAGCTGGAGGAGATGTCCGGCATCTACGAGCGTGCCGTGACAGCCATCAGGTCCCCGACCTACAACTTCCTGGACCATCGCAACCTCCAGTTCGAGGAGGATTACATCGAGTTCACTAACTCCATCGAACACATTAGGGTCGGTACTGGAGGGAATTTTGTGTACATCATTAGTTCTTGTACTGCATTACCTCCCACGTATATATTTTAGACGAAACAATTTTGCTGTCTATTGAATTGAACAGCTATTGATTTTTGAAAAATTTCGCAACAGTATGACCTATTTTTGGAAATTCTCTTTTAGGAAGATTTTTTTTACACTTTCATTCTTAGAAATATCAATTATTCTTTCTTATATCCACACTGGGTGAAGTAGAATGTGTCTGCCTTTGTCATCAAGACTGGGAGCACTACTCAGTGGCAGGCCGATTTAGCTCAAAAAAAAAAAAAAAAAAAGGCCACCTCTGACATGAGGAACAGACGCCATGTGCAGGTGCTCCTAACATGGAGTACAAACGCTGCTCATCCTGTATCTCTGGATTAGGAACCCTTACAGGGTACTATCAGCTGGGCCAGCTGAGCCCAGGTTTTTTTACCGAGCTTGTTACTGCTCCCCCTCCTCCTTTTTCATCCGGGCTTGGAACCGGCAAAGGCTGAGTTGAAATATCAAGTGAAATCGAATGTTCAACACTTTCGGTATTTCGTGGTGTCCTATTGTAATCTAACTACAGAATGGCCATTTCAACAGAGGCTTATGTACTAGAGGTCATAGAAAGTTCCACTCCTAGAAGAAATAGATAGAATATCATGAAACTTTGCATAAATGTATGCAGACTATTAAATAGAACAAATTTAAAATGATTAAAAGTGAAAATGTCCCCGCGCATTGACAAAGCTAGGTCCCACAAATCTTTTGTGATATCATATTTTTTGACCAAACATTCCATCCCTGAAATACCACATGCAGCTTATTCCCCTGAACTATCCCCATGTGCCTTTTTTTACATTCCCTATAAACTAAAAATAATTCTAAAAGCAAAAAATGTTTGAAGATATAAATAAATATCCAACAAAATGTGACAACGGAACTATACAAGGTCCCAGAAAAGGAATTTTATAACTGTTTTATTCAACTTCAGAAAATATGGAGTATATGTATTATTATAAAGTGTGGGGATTGTTTTATATATTTTGGACACACCTCGTATTTGGAGCAGGATATGTGGAAAGTGGGAAATATGATGGTTTAACCATAACCAAGATTGCATATAAGCTAAATATTCCCATACAATAGTAAAGCTCTAAAAAGATATATGGTAGATTAAACTGGCAAAACCGCTGGGAGGGTTCCCCACTGATGAGCGAGGATAAGAACAGTAGGAAGTGTTTGAGTTAAAAGGCGATTCATTAAATAAGTTTATGTAAAAAAGTTCGTACCTGAATTTGTAAAGAAAAATATCTCAAAATATTTCGAGAGATTGCTCCCTCCTTATCAATTTATTGCATACAATAAAGTTAATTTACAAATTCTTGAAGATCACATGAAAACAACTTTGGCAAATGACAATGTGATCTACAAGAATTTGTAAATTAGGTTTATTGTGCAATAAATTGATAAGGAGGGAGCAATCTCTCGAAATATTTTGAGATTTTTTTTTTCTTTACAGATTCAGGTACGCCCCTTTTTATATAAAGTAGGAGGTGTGTTTTATTTGAAAATAAAACATCGTACTTTAATTTTTCTTGAATATCGAAGGCGTATTATTGGCCTATGTTTGATGATGGTTTTTGTCCAGTTTGTGAGATAAAGGATCGATGTTGTGGCTCAGAGCCAGGTGGTGGCCCACCTCGACCGCCAGTTCGAGGCCATCCCCACCTCCTACCAGAGCCTCAAGTTCCTCTTCAAGATCCGGTCGCTGCCGCTGCCGGGGATCCAGGTGGAGCGCAAGTACCGCCACGTCATGCGGCTGTTCCGGGCCGAGATGGAGGCCGTGGAGGCGGCCTACCAGGCGCAGCGTGAGCGGCCCCCCTTCCCGCGGCTCTTCCCGCCCGTCACGGGTTGCATCAGCTGGGCACGGCACCTGTACGACCGCATCACCCGCCCCGTGCGCCTCATGATGGCCGACCGCCAGCAGGACGTGCTCACCTCCACCCGCGAGGGCAAGAAGGTCGTGGTCCACTACAACCTCCTGGCTCACACCCTCGTGCAGTACGAGCTGCTCTTCCACCGCGTCTGGCTGGAGAAGGTGTGTGACAACTCACAATGCTTCTCCGTAAACATTACTTACACAAGGATCTAAGATAATTGAAAAACTTCTTAAGAAAGTAGCAAAAATCCCTTTCAAATCACTTTATATACAATATCATTTGAATGTGTAGTATTTATTTCCATCATTTTGTTAATCGCATTTACTCCTAAGATCCAACCACCATCATTTCCATTCCTTTTTAATGGTTGACACCGTCCTTACCACTATCTGAAACAATCCAGCTGATGGCGTGCCAAGTTTATGGTCACTCTCTTTACCTCTCAGAAGTTAGGTTAACGCACTTGCTGCATATAATATTTAATAGACAGCATGTGAGTAATGATTTCATCACAGAACTAAGGGGGGATTGGCGTGGGTCAGGCGAGCAAGCTGGAGCCGTGCCTGGAGCAGAAGCTGCTGCTGCGGGACACGGAGAACCACCAGTTCCTGCTGAACTGGGACATGGAGCTGTTCGGCGTGATGCGCGAGGCCGGCCAGATGCACCGTATGGGCCTGGAGCTGCCGCCCAACGCCGTGGTGCTGCTGTCGCGGGAGCCCCAGCTCAAGAAGAACAGGGACATCATGCAGGTACCACGCCAGGCCTACTTCAGGCGACAAGGAAACAAGCAACCCACTTGGAGAAAGTGAAGTCTGGAAATCCATGCCCATCAGTTAAAATAGTATTTTAAAACCCTCTGCTGCACATCGAACCTCGAGGTCCTGGCTTATTCATCGAGTGATAATTAGGACAAGTAATGAGAACATATTGTACAGCTGTATTTGTCGTGTACTTACATTATCTACCAACACCAATAATAATCCCAAATATGTAGTATTCACCGATTCTTCTAGATGTACTTCCAAGAAATGGAGTAATAACTAAAAAAGGATGTGTGCTAAGATAGTGACCAAATTCGTTATTTTTGAAGTGCAGCTATTCTTAAAACTGGTTTTAATATTTATATATGCTTTTTTTTATAAAAGTGCTTTTTAGTAAATGTCATTTCGGTAGCACAGCTGTTCTGATGGCATGTATTACCCACATTGATCACCTAACAATGTACGTAATATGGTATAAAATATGCTGAAGGACATATTTTGTTAGGAAATGCTATCGTAATTAATATGGAATTATTGCTGTTGCCACATGGAATCTGGTACAAGAGAGGCTAAGTAAGGCTGTCGGCAGTTTCTGCTGAAGAACTACGAGCTGGTCCAGCGCAAGCTGCGGCCTGAGATGCAGTTCCTGATGGACCACCACATCCTGCGGCTGGATAACAAGCTCAGGCCCGGCGTCACTACTCTCTCTTGGTCCTCCCTCAACATTCATGCCTTCGCGGACTCCGGGCGCCGGGCCCTGAAACTCCTGGAGTACACCATTGAGAGGTACATACAGCCAGATTTCTCCAAAACCTGCCCGACTCCAAAGAGAGAGAGATCACTTAAAATAATTAAACCACATTACTAAAGGTAAAACTATAAACCAAGGTACAGATATCAAGGTAAACCCAGATTTTTGGAGAGATTTTCACTATAAGACAACTAATTTTAAAGAAAGATCTCTACAAGCTCGCCAAATATAAAAAAAAAAAAAAATTGAGGGCTAAGGAATGATAAGTCTACCAAGATAAAACTTTAGCTTGTAGAATAGTTGTTCACACTCAAGCGATTCCTGGCACTGTATAGTGTGGCTATCTCCTCTTTATTGGAAATGTCAAATTTCCGTAAAAATCAAAGGCCTCTATGTGACAATGGGTAACAGAGAATGTTGGTTTGACTTTTACCTCCCATTTCATAGATGAGAGTGGAGTGTGGTGTGTGTAGGGTGAACGATATCGTGGAGCAGCGGGTGGAGCATGCCATCGGGAACATGTCCAAAGTCTGGCTCTGCGACCTACCGGACGAGGAGCCTGAGTTGCCCGAGCACTTCGTCGATAGAATCATGGTCAGTTATCGCTGTGCCTCACTGTGCGCCCTCGCTCTGGTTTAAACTGTTTCAAAATACAAAGTGTTATTACAGTGTAGACTATACCCGCAGAGAGAGGAAGACTACATGTAATCCGTGTTGTATACAGAAGGTATGCATGGAAGGGGGCTCGGCGCTCCAAGTCCACAACGTTGTGGCCGAGGACGCGGTCCAAGAAGTGATGGAGCTACTCCTAGCGGACCTCACCATGGAGCAGGGACCGCGAAAGAGACGTGTAAGATCAAGTAAGTCGTCCTTTCTCACAGTTCTATTTGTAACGAGATCTTGACCTTATCTAAATTTGGCCAATCTAGGATTGTTCTATATATAGTGACGTTTTACACCATGTATCTTGTGTACATGTATAATCAAGTGTACTTGTTTAATCAAAATGTTTACGTATAGCATGCGATCAATGATGCTGATGTGCCTCATCAAGTGATTTATATAACGAATTTCTTTATTATAAGTGTTTCGCTTAGAAAGCATTATCTTGTGATTGATTGTGAGAGAGCTTATACGAACTGCCTTACATGTCGGGATTCAGATATATTCTGATACTGTACCGGCTTAGTGCGCGTGTGTATTACTTTACTGCTCTCCTAATCCTCGTCAAGACCACCTCAAATTTACCTCTTTTTTTTTCTTTAGTGTGTTGCCTCATCAAAATAATAATTTCAATTAATTTGCTTGGTATAGGGATGGGGTATTCGAAAATGGTGACTTGCAACGCTTACGTGAACATTACATAGAGATATATTACACCAGTGGCCTATTGTTTTAAGAAAATTTTATGACTTATCTCTTTGCCTCAATCGAAGCTCGCCACCACCAGACAAGCTTTAACAATGTCCGAATGTAGCGTCGCACTACCCATGCGTAGAGTATGTCTGGATAATAAGAAAAACTTATTGTAGAGCCTCGATACTCTGGCCAATTATACAATTCGATGATGTGTTTGTTTTGAAAGCATTACTTGATCTCATAGGATGGTAAAATTGTAGTTGCTACGATTTTTAAAAAGGTTTTCCTTCTTTTTGAAATTAAATTATCACTCTGAGGTCCATTTAAATATTCCAAACTAGAAGTGAGATACCTAAAGTTGCCATAGTAAGTGTTATCGAGGATTTAAACTGTATTTTATCTCTACTAAACATACTTGTGATAGTTTTTATTCTAGGCCAATGTAGAGTGACGACAGGCCTATCCGCCGGGCTGGTGGAGAACCCCGAGAAGACGGTGGATGAGGCGGCCCTGGAGCTGGTGGGGCTGTTCAGCACTCGCTGCGTGGAGGTCACCACCCGTAACATCCGCTACAGCCTGGAGACCCTGCGCCGGGCCATCAGTGACGCCGTCACTCCTGGTAGATTCTTCCTTACGATGTGACAGGGTTCTTAATACTCCTGCGACATTCCCATACTTGGTCGAGAATGGCCAACGAATTCTATCAACGAATCCTTTTATAAGCGATTACATCGTTTAAACGTTCTAATAGAGGGGGGTAGGCCATCAACAAACCACTACGAGAAATGGTAAAAAAGACATTTAACTTGGTCTCTCTATATAAAACTTTATATGCTTTTCAAAATCACTTAGTATTTTAAATAATCGAATGTGTATTCCGATCTAGATATTGTATTAGTCCAGAGATCAGTAAATATTCTTATGGAAGTTGGTAGTTACCCAAGGAGTTTCTCAGTTAATCCCATATCTATAGAATCCCCCTACTGCTCTATATATACGCTTAGGCTTTTTGTCGATGACGGTGTCCAGAGGGTATCACGGCCCCCAAGTACTTGCAGAACTTCGTGCCACTGTTTCGCGTGGAGGCACGGCTGAACATCCCGCGAGTGGAGGTGACGCCCTCGATGGCCGACCTCCAGAAGGCCGTGGTGCAGTGTGCCGAGATCATCCTGGCCGTGGCGCGGGACATCTCTAAGTGGAGCTACCAGCACTGCCACAAGGTCAGTCACGATCAGTGCTAGAAAACCATCTAAAGAGATCGAACAAAATTGTTCAATTTGTAGAATGGCCGGCTCACATAGGTGGTCAGTCTCTTGTGGCCATCTTCTCTGTCCATCACTGTTCACGTTTGTTCAGCGATACATTCACTAAAATTGGAAATGTTCGTCATTGATATTTTTGGAGGCATGTTAAACATGCTGATTTTTAATAACCTTTTTAAATAAATGACCAGGTCTCTAACATAGTTCTTAGTGTTCTCTGTGAGAGATATATTGATTTAACCACGGTGAAAATAGCCTCACACAAACTTGAAAACCAACTTTGAGACTCATTTAAAATGTTTGTAATTTGTTGAATAGCTCAGGATTTTCTTCACCCACACATATTTTATTTATAAAATGAAAGGAATCAAAAGCATGAATGTTCTTTTATACATAATACAAACTTCTACTGCCCTTACTACGATGAAAATATATATTGGGAGGGATTTTAATCGCAGTAAGGACAGTAGAAGTTTGTATTATATATAAAAGAAACATTCGTGCTTTTAAATCCTTTCATTTTATATGTATAGATGGCGCGTTATTGCTTTGTGTTAACATATTTTATTTTAAAATATTTGTTTGAACAATAAAAACTCTAAGATCCCCCCCTACAAATAATTAAAAACAATTTCATTAAAACACCAATTAGTTTCTTTTTACGATAAAATTCACTCTCCTGCCAGGACCTTCTTGTATATCAGTGTGCAGCGGATAAATACTTAAATTGAACAATATATATATTTTTAAAACAACACTTGAAGTTGCATAAGTTTCTTTTCTGTGAAAAATCAATATTTATTTCAAAGAGAAATATTTACTATTTCTAACTTTTTTGGATGAAGTATGAAAGGGTGAAAATATGACGAGTAATGGCGAACGGAAAAATAAAAGTGTTATTTTTCCGTTCGCCATTACTCTTCATATTTTCACCCTTTCATACTTCATCCAAAAAAGTTAGAAATAGTAAATATTTCTCTTTGAAATAAATATTGATTTTTTACAGAAAAGAAACTTATGCGGTGCAACTTCAAGTGTTGTTTTATAATCATACGCCGTAGTCCTTTATAATATATATTTTTATTAAACTAAGACCCATAGGTTCTGTGAATGTTTATAAAATAAGATGTGAACGCCATTTTCTCCCACCGTCTTGGATCTTCGGCGAGATGCAATTACATGTGTCTGCTTGAGAGTTTGACGTATTTTAGGCTGTGAATATAATCATGATTTTAGAAAAATGATGCAGGTAACTCGAGATGAAGGCATCCCTTGTATTCCTAAATATGTCAACGCTAGAAATGAAGATAATTTCAACTAACCCCTGCGATGTGTGGGAGCAGCTGCTTGGCATGAAGAACCTGCCGCCCGAGTCGCGGGAGAACATCTTCTCCGAGGTGCAAGGTAACAAGGAGATAGCCAAGCTCATGGCCCTGCTTTCTTCCAGCCTCAACATTACCACCAAGGTAGGTTCAAGTCATAGAACATTTTTACTCAGCATGTCTCTTTTTAAAACCCAGTTATTATGTACAATCAGATCAAAATATACCTTAATATATTGGTGAGTGGTTTGAACTAAGTTACTGAAGGTATAACCAGAGTAGAAGGCACAGAAACGCCTCATAACCAATAATTTAAAATATATAGCTAAAAGAAAACGAAAGGAAAGAATGAAAACATCAAGTTAGAATTGTATGTTTTCAAATTACAAAATATACTGTATGTATATACTGTCAGAATAAATCGTCTTAAATAACTTATTTCATGCTGAAAGATGTGGCGGAGAACAAAATCAAACTATGTGTTTTCATTCAATTCTCTATTAGTTTCTTTGTAGTGAAATATTGAAGTAATTCATGGATTAGAAGAAGGGGCATGTAACAGGGCGTCAACCGAGAGCTGTCCAAGATCTACCAGTTCGAGCACCTGTGGAGCAAGGACCGCGACAAGGAGGTGGCTGGGTTCGGCAAGACGACGTCCCTGCTGCAGGACTTCGAAGTCCGGCTGCTCTACTACGAGGAGGTGGAGAAACAGATCCTGAGCATCCCGGACATAATCAACGTGGGCAGCGTCAACGTCTACACCGGTATACTCGGCGGTCATATGTACGCAAATACACTGCGGAGTTTTATTACGACACATGCTATAGGGATTTAGGAAGTATGCAGCTTTATATAAGGGACGATACATACCTTCAAATTGAATAATACTATTAGAAAAAGAATATCGGAACACGCTCTACATATTCGACAAACACTATGCTGTATCTTTAAAATGTACTATATCATTTTTATTTGGAATCATGAACATCAAAATATGAGAGATGTTGTCCAGAGGAGCTGAAGATGTCGCTGGCCCTGGAAGCCAAGATCTGGCGTGTGCGGTACGGGCGCGTGTGCAAGGAGAAGTACAACGTGCAGATGCATCACCTGTTTCACACCATCGGCGACCTCTCGAAGCGCCTCTCGCGGCCCATCAAAGACCTGGACGACATGCGGCTGGCCATCGCGGCGCTCAACGAGGTGCGGGAGAAGGAGATCGAGATCGACCGCGGCATCACCCCCGTGGAGGAGTGCTACGCCATCCTCAACAAACACCAGGTGTGATAGGCCTATAGCAATGGCATTGTACTCATGATTGGGAATACACACTACCTAGTCATCGCCGAATGTTGCTTTACCGCCTAATCTTGGCGTCTTTAAAAATAAGGTTGGAAAACCATTTAACCAAAGAGAATTAGTCATAACCCTGGTTCCTGGAGCGTTGGATGCCAACTACCCGGAAAAAAGACTGGTCCGGGATATGAACACCCAAGACAGATTATATTACATAACAGTTATGATTTTTCAAATATTTAAATGAAGACGAGTCTTATCAATACAACATAAACATGTGAAAACTATGAAATACTTAGCTATTATTGAATACATTCACAAAACGATGTAGAAAATATTGGTAAGTAGGTAGTCTCGAGGAGAAATTAACAAGCTTGGCGTGTCCAGGTAATGCTGAACAAGAACGAGATGGAGAAGGTGGACGGGCTGCGGTACTCCTGGCACAAGCTGTACACACTGGCCGCAGAGACCCAGGCCCTCGTCACCATCGTCCAGCCCCAGTTCAAGGAAGAACTCAAGGAGAACGTGATCACCTTCACGGCCAACTACCAGCGTTTCCTGGAGGACTATGAAATCGTAAGTAATCTGTCCTGCTCGGAACTGTTGGATGGTCGAGAGACTGTGAGAAGTGCCTCAGTAGAAACAAAAGAGTCTACACTAACCCACTGCTAACTCTTTTACCACAAGCTATTTAATTGAAAACATATATTAAAAGGAACCCACATACTCCCATTATTTAGCGTACCTTTGATTTAAAAGTAAATTAATGAACGAAAGGGGGAAAACGAACCCCATCTTTACATAAAAAAATGCCCATGAGCCTCATAGGCACCGAGAGTGTTGCTGCCACACTTATCAAGAGGCATCTCAGTTGACATCATCACCAGATAAAACTACTGAAAGACTCTGGACCAGTGGTTTAAGAGGTAATAAAAAACTTTTTAATAATCAATTTGCTATAAATTTTCATTGAACTGTAAAAGGCTTCTGTTGTATAGTTATTATTTAATTAAACATTACTCACCAGATGAAATTATATAACAAATTATTTATTACACTTTATATTTATATTTTTACATTAACACGCTGTTTACATTATACATCGTATATTATTGTTTATGATGATGATCTATTATATATTTTAAAACACAGAATACTACATTCCCTCCTTCCTTTAGATGAAAGGAATCATGTCTTTATATCTTGATGATGGCTTGACGACTCTTCCACTCCTGGTGATCACGGGTTCCTTGGTAGTCGGCAAGGGTGGAGAAACCTCTGGTGGCAACTGGTGAAGAGTCTCAGCATCAAGTCTATCTGAAACAACTGGGTTAAATGCAGACCCTGTTCTACTTGAACTTGGTCGGTTTAAAGAAGTGTCCTTGTCTTGGTTTGAGGAATTATCATCTGTTATTTGTACATCAGAAGAGTTGAGGTGTTCAATTCTTGTTGAATCTGAACTAAGATTTTTCTGGCTCTCTTCTGGAATCAAGTCAGAAATGTCTTGATTGGTCTCTTGAGTAGGAACATGTTTCAAATGTTTAGCATTTCTATGAATTATTTTCCCATTTTTAGTGTTGACTAATTTAAAAGAATTTATTGAAGTGTTTTCAAGAATGACATGATGTTCTGATCTGAAATTTGAATCAAGTTTTCCATTATTTGGATTTGCCACATAAACTAAATTTCCAATTTCAAAATTATGAGGACTAGCTTTCCGAATTGTATCATTATATGTTTTCATTTTTTCTTTGTAGACCATATTGAATTCTTTGATGTTGGATTCATCTTCTTCTGCATCATTAACAAGTGAGCTTAATTTAGTTTTGATTTATCTTGAAAATAATAGGAATGCTGGAGTCTTTCCTGTAGATCTGTTTGGAGTAGTTCGGTAAGACATTAAAATTCTGGATAAATCTTCTTTCCAATCTTTCCCTTCTTCAGAACTTGAATTAAATTGTTTCTTTAGAAATCTATGGAATCTTTCTATCTTCCCATTACTTTTTGGGTAATAGGGTGAGGCTTTGATGTGCCTGATTCCACATTCTTTTAAAAATCTTTCCATTGATGTACTTACAAACTGTAAGCCATTATCTGTTACAACTTCATGTGGATAACCATGTCTTGCAAAGATCTCCATTAATTTTTTAATAATTGTCTTGCTGAAAATGTCTTCTATTATCATTGCTTCAGGATATGAAGAATAGTAGTCGATCACTGTTAAAACATAATGATGGCCAATTGGACCAACTATGTCAATTCCAAGTTTCATCCAAGGTTTTGATGGTAACGGAACTATTTGCAATGGTTGATCATTTATCAATGGTTGATTCCTTACACAAATTGGACAGTTTCTTATCAAATTTTCAATGTCAAAGTCCATGTTTATCCAAAAATATTTTTCTCTTAACAGTTGTTTGGTTCTTGTCATTCCTTGATGTGTTTCATGTGCAATTCTCAAGACTCTCTTTATTAGTTTTGAAGGTAGCAAAATTCTACTTCCTTTTAAGATAAGATTATCAAAAATTGAGAGTTCATCTTTAAACTTATAAAAACATTTGAATTCTTCATTCAAAGGATATGGCCAAACTCCCTTTTGAACCATATCTTTCAGTTTTTGAAACAAAGGATCTTGCTCTGTACAAACTTTTATCTCTTTCAAAGACAGTGCTTGAAGCTCTTCAGAAGTGATGGATAAGACTTTATGAACATAGTCCTCCAGCCATTTTTCATCACTTGTGTTAGAAAGAGGTTGTCTTGAAAATATATCTGCAATATTTTGCTTTCCTTGAATGAATTCAATTTCAAAGTCATATGGTTGTAATCTCCAACTCAATCTTTGAATTCTTGGAGGCAAAACAGCTCCATTTTTAGGATTCAGCATATAAATTAGAGGTTTGTGATCTGTTTTTAACACAAATTTCCTTCCCCAAATATAGGTGTTAAAATGTTCAATTGCCCATACACATCCCAATGTCTCTTTTTCTATTTGTGAATATCTTTTTTCAGTATCAGTTAAGGATCTGCTGGCATATGCAATGGGTCTTTTAATGCCATTTTGTTGTGTTTGTATTAATACTGCTCCAAGACCAATAGGGCTTGCATCTGTGATTAATTCAGTTGGCGAGTTCAAGTTATAATATGCTAAGCATGGCTCTTTTGTTAGTGACTCTTTAAGATCCTGAAATGCTTTATTTGTTTTCAAATCCCAATTCCACCTAACATTTTTTCTAGTCAAATTATTTAAAGGTTCTGCCAATTTAGAAAAATTAGGTATGAATTTTCTTAAAAACCCACAAGTTCCTAAGAATGACCTTAACATCTCAATATTTTTTGGTATTGGAAAATTTAAGACTGCTTCTATTTTCCTATTATCAGGTTTAATACCTTCACTACTAACAATGTGACCTAAAATATCCAATTCTTCCATGGCAAATTTGCACTTATTCCTGTTGAGCCTAATGCCTACTTTATCAAATCTTTGTAAGACTTTTCTAAGCCTTTCTTCTAGTTCTTGTCTATCTTTGGCGTAAACAACGACATCGTCCAAGTAACAAATTACACCTTTCAAATCAAGCAAAATTAAATCCATTCCTTTCTGATATGCCTCTGGAGCACTTGATAGACCAAAAGGAACTTTACAAAATCTGTAACAACCACGGTGCGTGATGAAAGTTGTAAGGGGTCTTGATTGAGGGTCTAAGTCAACCTGCCAAAACCCTTTTTTTGCATCCAGCTTTGCAAATACTTTAGCACCTTTAAGGGCATGTAACATATTGTCAATTGTAGGAATTGGATGTCTTTCTCTCAATATTGCTTTATTCACTTCCCGAAGGTCTATGCATAGTCTAATTTCCTCACTATCCCTTTTTGGAACAACTATTATGTTAGAAACCCATTCAGAACCTTGATGCACTTCTTCAATGATTCCATTCTCTAGCATCTTATCAAGCTCTTGATTTACTGCTTCTACCATTGCATAAGGTATACGACGGCATCTCTGGGCAATGGGCCTATAGTTGTCTTTCAATGTCACTTTATGACTATAGCCTTTTATAGTTCCAAGTCCATGGAAAAGATGTTCATGTTCTTGAACAAGAGTTTCTATATTAGTAGACATTGATTCATTTACATGATTTACCCTTTTAATTATACCTAGTTCAAAACTAGCCTTGCCTCCCAACAAAGATTCAACTTTTTTTATCAATCACATAAATTTCTTCTGAAACTGAATTTTCTTTCCAAGAAATCACAGCATTGAAATAACCATAACATGGAAGAGGTCTATCTTGACCATAGGCAAAAAAGGTTCGGGTGGTGTCATGTAATTTTGGCATAATTTTATGGCCATATAATTCAAGCATCTTATTATAGCTTATGAAAGTTCTATCACTCCCTGTATCAATTATCATATTTATTTCACTACCATCTATTTGCACTTTTTCTTTATTTTCAGCACCTGTATAGTAGGTATATTCATCTGAACTTTCACCTACTTCAGTCTTATTTTCTTCTTGTATGGTCTTAACTTTAGTTTGATTGAAACTTTTGTGGTTTCTATTATTATTTTGATTTGGGCGGTTCCTACAAGCTCTAAAAAGATGTCCTAATTTATTACAATATGAACAAGTCATTTTTTTAGCACCACATTCTTGTGCTGAATGTGTATCTAATCCACAGCGATAACATTTAGGCTTTGAGGCACCTGAAAATGATGGGGTACCTTGATTAGTGAATCTACCTTTGTTGAAATTATTAGCATTATAGTGCTTTTTAGGTTTATTTTGAACTCTATTTAGTGTTTGATCATTTTGAGGTTCAAGAAGTCTAATTTCTTTTCTAGAAATTTCTAACATTCTAGCAATATCAATGGTTTTTGACAGTGTCAAATTTTCTTGTTGCAACAATTTTTCTTTAAGTTTTTTGTTGTTACATTTTTCAATTATTTGGTCTCTTATCATATCAGCTTCTAAATTCCCAAATTCACAAGATTTAGAAAGCTCTCTTAAAGAAATTAGGTAGTTGTCGATCGATTCATCATCTTTCTGGACTCTTTGTCTAAATTTAAATCTCTCAGTGACCACATTTTTATGAGGTGTGAAATATTTATCTAAAGCCATTTTAGTTTGTTCATAATTTTCCTTTTCATCTGGCAAGTTGAAAAATATACGCTGTACATTTGGCCCTAAACAATGCAATAGAGTTGCTCTCTTAATTTCATCCGATTTTTTTGAAATTCCAGATGCTATTTCAAAAATGGCATAGGATTCCATCCATTGCTTATATTCCGCAAATAAATTGCAAGCATTTATATTCATGGGTAACGGTGGCGTCAGGTTGGCTGCCATACTTGTTTTTTTTTTTTTTTTTAGGGCTACAGTTATATTTTCAAATTCTCGTCGCCAATTTATGTTGTATAGTTATTATTTAATTAAACATTACTCACCAGATGAAATTATATAACAAATTATTTATTACACTTTATATTTATATTTTTACATTAACACGCTGTTTACATTATACATCGTATATTATTGTTTATGATGATGATCTATTATATATTTTAAAACACAGAATACTACAGCTTCTATTGTAATAAAGAAAAAAAAAGTTGCGATATATAATATACTCTTTATTTTTGTATATGATTTCTTAACTCTTCAAGAAATAAGGAGTTCAAATATGTAAAGGGGGTTGCAAACAACCTGGTGCCCACATACAACTAAGCGGGTATACCATAACTCTGATCTAGCAAATGTTTGTTCCAGAACGGACCTATGGTGGTGGGGCTCTCCCCTAAAGAAGCTTCAGACAGACTCCTTGTCTTCCAGGTATTTTTACTTCATCGCTGCCACCTGGAAACTGCTGAATTGTCCTCAGACTCTTTAGTAATCAACTGAGGTTTATAAAAAATGTTTTTTTTTGTTGTTTTAATATCAGAAGCAACAACATTTCAGAGGTGATATTTGAGGATCTATTTTGGAAGAGACCCTTAACGCCATTGAGTTTGTGTAAGGTGAGGTGTAAAAACTACTCCTGCAGATGCCATGCGTACATTCCTAGACCTAATGGCGTCGATAAAGAAGCGGATAATTGTAAGGAATGATTTCATTACAGCCCACAATTCATATTTTATTTTAAACCAAGGAAAAATATATACGGGGCTTCTTCAAATCTTTTATTCCACCCATCTAGGAGAATAATAAAAATGAGGATTCATTTGTAGCAATGTAGAGATGTATTGGAGCTGAAGGATCCTTATATTCCGTAGAGAATTGAAAATTGGTTGTTGACTTTAGTAATAATGTAGACATTAGACAAAAGAATACCCTCTAATAATGAAAACATCTATCTATATAACAATAATAATAAAGACATGCTATCAGCGTGGATTCCCGAATGGTCTTCCTACATTTCACCATGTTTGACAGAACCGTTTCGACAACCTGTGGCGCAAGTACACCACCAACTCCAACGGCGAGGCGCTGTTCGGCTTCAAGGTGTCGGAGTTCCCGCGCCTGATCAAGATCAAGAAGGAGCTAAGCATGCTCCACAAGCTCTACCGTCTCTACAACGACGTCATCGACCAGGTCGACCACTACTACGAGACGCTCTGGGTGGACGTTGACGTCGAGGTCATCAACAACGAGCTCATGGAGTTCCAGAACAGGTCTGTGGTCTATGGACCTTGATGACGGCGTGTTTGTCTTTCCATATTATAGCTCTGGTAAAAATATCGATTTAATAACATTTGCCTTTAAAATAAAAAATGTTAATTAAAATGCAATATAAAAATGTATCAATTTTTCTATTCTGATTCTATAAGCATTTAAAATGTTTCGGTTAGAGTTCACATAGCACCAGATTTTGAAATTTCGGGGCAGGTTCCATATTTAAGTGATTGCCTTCATCCAAAAATATATTATGAAGGATTTTTTTATATGCTGTTGCTCCACCAAATTTAAGAAGCACGGTAAAAGATGCATCATATAATTCAATATCAAACTGTATAAAATCATGAAACGACCGAATTATTGAAACCCCCACATCCAGGTGCCGCAAGCTGCCAAAGGGTCTCAAGGAGTGGCCCGCCTTCAACGCCCTCAAGAAGACCATCGACGACTTCAGCGAGCTGTGTCCGCTGCTGGAGGTGATGGCCAACCGCGCCATGAAGCCCCGGCACTGGCTGCGACTGGCCGAGCTCACCAGCCACACCTTCGACGTCGACAACACCAACTTCATGCTGAAGAACATCCTGGAGGCCCCGCTGCTCCAGCACAAGGAGGACATCGAGGTGACGACACTTGTGTAGATCATGTCGGGTTGAAATTTAGGGCATGGTTATTTGATTATCACGCTTTGTTCAACCAAAGTTAACACGACAGCGAGTGTTACCATACTGTTTAGATTATATTTTATAAGAATTTTACCTTCCAAAATGTGCTTCATTTCTGGCAACGGTATGCATAAAATTATATATATATATGTCATAATATATGCTCTTCCAGGATTAATAAAACAATCCAACAGCCAACGAGAGAGAGATGGGCAGCTAAAGCTAAGAAAACTAACTTACGACCATTTTTGGCCACATTCCTGAGGGGGGCGTCACCACCTGGCGACTATCTTTTGTTAGCCCCGCTTGTGCACACAGGGAAAAACAGTCGTTCGGCTGATAACGTCTCGCTCGCCACCGCTTTCTCTCTCGGCTGGCTGCCTGGATTTTTTGCTCTAACAACTCGTCGTGTGATTATTTCTCTCCTCAACACATTTACCAAAATATTGCCACATTGAAGTCGACAGGATAAGATCTGACCGGGAAGCAAATCCCTCATATACCAGAGCATGAAGAAACAAGAAGCCAAGCCAAGATGATCGGCCAAACCCAACTCAACTGTAACCACTCCTCTTCGAGCCCTCAACCCCTTCCTCGCCAACTTTTGAACCGTTACCCTGAAGAAGTGATCGCCTACGACGGAGATGAAGCTGCCGCCCACTTCTTCCAGCACTAGACCTGCCCAAGAACGACCGCCGTGCCAGAGCAGGACACCTTCCATCATCATGGACAAGACTCCGCCATATCCCTGCCGCTACTGTGATGTACAACACTGGTACGCTCAGTGTCACAGACAGAACTCTCCCGAATCTCAATGAACTTACCTGCTCTCTAAACCAGCATAACCTGTAGGTGAAATTGTTTTACCCCTTCCATTCATTCTTTCAATAAGTCATTCCTTGTAAATTGTCCCAATATTTACATAATTAGCTCCATTTATTCTCTCCATGCCTATTAACAATGATTTTATGCTCCATACTATTTACCTAGATATTTGTAACTTATTTAATTAGTTACCTTACCAGTAGAATTTAACAATCGTTATTTTAATTAAATAATTTCCATTTTCACGTAACTCTTTAAAAAAAAAATTGGAATTCTACCTATTAACGCTTTACGATTTTTACTATTAACAATAGATTTTTCATAATCAAATTATTTATAAAAATATGCCTCCAGCACCTAAACTTTTGTATGTCTATTTGTATAGACCTCTCCTACTTGTAAGCACGGCTCACGAAAAATAATTTCTTTCCCTAATCGATTCAAAATTCACCCTGTAAGACAGGCGTCGAAGAATTTCAACCATCACGTGAGCCTTGCTTACAACCAACCCTTGGTGACTCTTATCTATCTTTCCCTTAATGCCCCTCTCATTCTTACAACTTTGTTAACTTTATACCAGCTCAGGACCTTTTATAGAGAATTATTGATTAATCAATTATCGAACTTCTATATTGTCATTTCAAAATTCTAACTTACGCCCTTCATTTATGATAATATATTTCGTAGTTCATCTCTAGCATATCCACCGACCCACACCATCTAGCCAATGGCGTGTTCGTCACAGGGTGCAGATTGACTAACTGCTAGCTATTTATCAACCCTTTTTTGTTCGCACTTGAACAATCTGCATCGAGCGACACAGTTCGCCCCTTCTTCTCGCGCCACACGTTCGCCACACGGACCCTGTCTTCAAATCTATGTTTGTCCATTGTCCAAACCAGCACGATATAGCCTACCTCCGATATTTCCCACGGAGGTACGTTAAATATCGTCGCTGATTCTGTCCGGTCCGTCATCATTTCGCGCAGACATGGGTCTTACTTTCAACCCACCGCGAAATCATCGCCTTGCACAAGCTCCCACGACGGTTCAAACACCTCGTGTCCGAGCAGCTTGTCACTTGTAACGGACAACGCAGTCCTCGTCCCAATTTTTGGCACTGTGCGCGCATACTTTCCGCAAATTAAATATAAGTCCGTTCGACTTCCTCACCTACACACGGGACTTTTCCCCTCGGACTCGCTACACAAGTAACTGCATAGATAAGTTAGATTGGCCCAAAGCAAGTTTCCCCTCGCTCTGTTCGCCGAAATTCTAACATTGTATGTAGTTTTATATTTACCTCAGTCCTGAGCTCACACAATTGTCAACCTCAATCTCATTTCTCGTACTCTACACTTATAGCATAGGAAGCCCATGACAAGTTTCCCCTTGCCATGTCCGCCTGAAAAATATCTTAAAGTGTAGAGTTCCCCAGTCTTAATGATCTTCAGAATTTCACCATATGTATGTGACTCTTCTTCTCGTTGTTCACACTCTTCCATATCACTCCCCTTATAGTACATTAGATTTTGTTGTATATAGCTTTATAACCTTGATATTTTCAAAGATTTCCTTAAATGTCAAACTCCCCGGTGTTGTAAAACTGCTTGTAAATAATATTTATTTGTGTACTATACAATATTTTATTTACATAAAACTATGTCACCATTACCTTAACTAATTTTAACTGTAAAATTATTTTCTCTATTCCTGGCTTCTCCAGCTTTAAATATACTTAAACCATGTTCAGCCTTCTTCAACGGGGGCCATATGTCATAATATATGCTCTTCCAGGATTAATAAAACAATCCAACAGCCAACGAGAGAGAGATGGGCAGCTAAAGCTAAGAAAACTAACTTACGACCATTTTTGGCCACATTCTTGAGGGGGGCGTCACCACCTGGCGACTATCTTTTGTTAGCCCCGCTTGTGTACACAGGGAAAAACAGTCGTTTGGCTGATAACGTCTCGCTCGCCACCGCTTTCTCTCTCGGCTGGCTGCCTGGATTTTTTGCTCTAACAACTCGTCGTGTGATTATTTCTCTCCTCAACACATTTACCAAAATATTGCCACATATATATGTGACAATTTAGTGGTAAATGTGGTGAGGAGAGAAATAAGCACACGACGAGTTGTTAGAGGAATCATCCAGGCAGCCAGCCGAGAGAGCGAGCGAGTGAGACGTTATCAGCTGAACGACTGTTTTCCCTGTGTACACAACCGGGGGGGCTAACCAGGATAGTCGCCAGGTGGTGACGCCCCCCTCAGGAATGTGGCCAAAAAATGGTCGTTAGTTAGTTGTCTAAAGTGTCTCGCTTTAGCGGCCCATTTCTCTCTCGTTGGCTGTTGGTTTGTTTTATTAATCCTGGAAGAGCATATATTATGACATATATATTTTGCTTTCGCCCAAAAAACATGTGTCTTTTTTCAATGTAGTACTTACGATGATAGTATACATGAGTGATGATCTCGAAATTGATTAGATTAAGCCCTACATTTATGTCTCCAAGAATTAATCATTCAAGATTCTCTTCTCAGAGATAGTGTTGTAGCCACGATAAGTTCTCGGGTCAATATGTGCTCTGCGGTGCGGCAGGACGTGTGCATCTCGGCGGTGAAGGAGAAGGACATCGAAGCCAAGCTGGTGTTGGTGACGTCGGAATGGGCCTCCCAGGTGGGTGGTACATCCTGGCAACATGCTGCTGTGTGTCACGGTGGAATGTCCTCAGGTCCTGACCTTCTCCGTCTTCAAGAACCGCGGAGAGCTGCTATTGCGGGGAGACAACACGGCGGAGATCATCTCTCTGCTGGAGGACAGCCTCATGGTGCTCAGCTCCCTGTTGTCCAACAGGTACACCTTTTGACCAGAAGGGCCTATTTTCAACATATGCCATGCTGACGATCTCTTGATCTAACGGCCGATTCCATTCCGTTAGCATTTCAACACTTGGCTTAGAGAGAGCTTACAACTCTCATACAGGTAGTTACGTTATATCTTTGGTGTTGATTTAACTGGCCTATCCCTGATTGGTCATTTTGACAGGTAGCTTGAATGTGTCTCAGATAGCTATTATTTACTATACGCTTTAGATTTTCGTTAGAAAAATGGGTTCTCCTCTAGTTTTATTCTACTCTCTTTATATATACACACTCTCTAGAATGTCTTCCGATTGCTTTTACGTTGTCGTTAAGTGGGCTAAATGGCCCTTCATTACTACTCTACTCTCTGTTGGAATATGATTTTATTATGATCACCACGGGGAAGTTATAGCCTAATTTTGACAGTCTCGCCATTTTGGATGGACTACGTCCTAAGTGTAAGGTAAACTTCTTTGCTGGGGCCTGTTGGTTTAGCGTTTCTGCCGGCAGCTATCATATCAATGTTCGTTTTAAGTTGGGAAATCTACATCAACTACTTGTACACTCGGTGATGGGGATTCGGTAAACACGAATTGAGCAGTGATTTTTAATAAGTTTTGAGCTACCAAAATCATATAGGGGAAATTACGCTGCTCTAGTTTATGTTTAGTCTTGTATTTTCAAGATGGCAACTTTTTCCCGTTTTGAATTTTTGTATACAATTTCGGATGCTTCTAAACTCTTGAGCAGGCCCTAGTCTCAAGTGGCGTCATGCCTCTCTTTTTTGGTCTCTTGTCTTTATTTCTTCATCCCATCCAGAGTTCAATAGTTTAATTATTTTTAACCATTCTCTTCACATTAAATTTAATCATTAGAAATTTATTTATTAATCCAGTTCCTCGTAATTAAATGTTTTCGTGATTTAAATCGTGTTCTCTATTGGCCTATTTATTCCAACGAGCCCCGATATTGCTGGCGGACTCCCACGGTCCTGTCGCAGGTACAACGCCCCGTTCCGACTCCAGATCCAGCAGTGGGTGCAGGACCTCTCCAACACTAACGAGATCCTGGAGCGCTGGCTCTTCGTCCAGAACCTCTGGGTGTACTTGGAGGCGGTCTTCGTGGGCGGAGACATTGCCAAGCAGCTCCCCAAGGTGGGGTTGATACCATGCTGAAAGTATTCCCTACTATCAAGGAGATCATGGTATAATGCCTTTTATAGAAAAGTAATATAGCACTCTACTCTCACGAGTCTTAGAATTTTACATATTTCTATCAAATTGTACGGACGCATGTTCTTTTTCGAAATACGTGCTTGTGTAGTTGGTTCTAACTTTCACTGGACAAGGTGTCAATAGGTTAGTATCAACATTCCAAGGCCATGGCGTTCTAAATATTTTATTTCTAAAACTATAATTTTAATAGGGGTTTCTATTATTTATTTTTGTCCGAGAGCATATGCACAAAGAGGTATGTAAAAATCTTGTTTTTTGCAAAGGAAAAAGTGGTTGGCAATTGACACAAGGAAAATAAGAAGATCATTGCTGGTATTGCGATTTCACCGCCACTCTGTGTTGTGACGACAGTTCTATAGAGGGAGTTACTCACCTCTATTCTTGGTCGGCGGGGTTGAAGGTTGTGGTGTCGCTGTTTATAACACTTTTAAAATGTATGACGAAAACAGGAGGGAAAATTATATTTATTATAAATTAAGAAAATAAGTAAAGTATTATTTAATTGATTATATATTTAAATATTTACACTAAAAGAATCGGGGATCAGGGCACAAGTTCACAAGTTTATAAGTTCACAGTTTACAAGTTCTTCTTTTTTTCTTTGTTCCTCCCATTTCAACCGCTGCATCCCCGTAGCCCCCTTCCGTCGGCCTCCCATTGGCTGCTGCGAACTCCTTCTTTTCCAACAGCTGGCGTTTATAGAACCTAGAGATGAATCGAGCACAATATAAGAAATATTTGTTCAAATATATCTAAAGAAACTCTATATTATCGCGCCCCTGTTTGATTAATAAATATATAAAAAAAGAAACTCTATATAGGGTCTAAAATAATTTAAATACATATTAACCCACTTTTCGAATACAAATATTTTCTTACCTCTGTGTGTGTATGGCCCTAGTGCAATGAGAAAAAATATTAAGAAGGGCTGGTCCATTAGTAGTGAACCCTTTCAGCGGTTTCTATCCAGTTTTATCCACCAGACAGATTGTATTTGGCTATTCTGCTTATATACCCAGTTATTTAATGAAATCCTTTGTGATGATATTTGAGGTAAATGTGGACACACACAAGCTTCAGGGACATTGGAAATATATAGAAACACAATATTTTCTAATCGCAGTAGGGGCAGTGGAAAAATTGGTTTTATTTGAGTGTTAAAATAATTCAATTCTTTATTATAAATGGTGCGCATGCCCAAGCCTTATGCCAAAAATGAAGTGTAAAACGACATCTCACTTAAAAAAAAAAAAGGGAGTCATTGAAGCCAATGTGGATTGTTGAGGAAAGGAAGTGATTTGCGCAGGAAGCCAAGAAGTTCTCGAGCATCGACAAGTCGTGGGTGAAGATCATGGCCCGCGCCCACGAGCGGTCCAACGTGGTGGAGTGCTGTGTGGGTGACGACACCCTCAAGCACCTCCTGCCCCACCTCCAGGAGCAGCTCGAGCTGTGCCAGAAGTCTCTCACCGGGTGGGTCAGCGTGTTGGTAGCCTACATAGTGGAATCTTTAGGTGCTTCTAACACAGATGGGTCACCAGGAACATGTTCTATATACCTCCAGGATACACTCACATGCATTCTACAATATTTTAGATGCTTTCTATTTTCTTGTTCTCAAATGTGTAAAATTATTTATTGTGCCGGTTTTAAAGCGTTGCTCTTGAATTCGGTCTAGAATCAAAACCCATTTTATACACTTTTATTTGTTTTTTTCTTGCAACAGTTCAACTTTAAATGAACCCCAAAAAACGTTTTAACAATTTGAAACAATAAGTAATTAGCGTGAATAAGGCCTTTAAGCACCTGTTTATCTCAAAGTTTATGCTGTAAACTTACCTTTGTGAAGGAAATGTGTGTATTAAAATGAAATTAAAATATGTGTGATCATATTGTCTACAAACAGGATAGTACTAAGATGGCTCGTGAGTTCGCGAAGGGATGCAGCTGAAGGTTTATTACATTGGTCTGATATGGAGGCAGTGAAGTATATGAGACTTTCCTTCCACCTCCGCCGCCAGAAAGTTCATTGATTCCGTGGATATCACTGTTGCATTCCGTTCCACACAGTCCACATCCAGCCTGGTCGACACCGACTTATAAGCTGTTCTGTTGCCGACATACACACTCCGGTGTTCACTTTGCACAGAATAATCTGCTTCGTACAGGGAACCGCGTTGTCTTGCTCTGCCAACCTGGCCAACTTCGGGGCACCTCTACCGTCTGGCCAACCGCAGCTACCAACCTCTAGTTACACGACTGACTCCCTATAGATTACCATTCCGCCTTTCTACTCCTTGGAATATCCCGCTTCTCCTCGTGGAACCGCCGACGTCACACAGAAGGCTGTCTGTTCTCACTCTCACCTCTCATGGTGGCCACGTCGCAGCCTTTCTTTCCTTTCTTGGTTTACCCACATATCTTGGTTCTCTTCTTCAAAGTGTAATCCCAATCATGGCTTCACTGCCGTTCTTCCAGAATGTAGTTTGCTGCACTATTTCAATATCAAATTGGCCTTTTTTTAAAAATTGTTGTTCGTCTTTATATAAATTACTAGCGGATGTGTACCCGGCTTCACCCGGGTTTTATCCAAGTGAAAGTTTGCCTAACGAATATTATTGATAATAATATTTCAGAACACAGAGAATATTATGATAATAATATTCGTTACATTATATATTTATATATATCTTCTATATATATATAAATCAATGTCTGTATGTTTGTTTGTTTGTATGTCCGGTATACAAATTCGCAGTAGTTCACTAATTCAAACCAAAATTTCCATACATAGGTTTAAAAAAAAATACGGGGAAGACGATAGGCTATTTTAAAAAATATATAAATCAATTATTAAAACTATATATTCAAATTATTCTACTTAGCTCACGAACAGCGCCCTCTATCAAAGATTAGATTAAATTATGCTGATGCAAACAAATAGATAATGCTAATAACAAACAATTATTTAAAAAATCTTATCTAAATATATATCACTCGGGTAGATATGCACACGGGTCAATCCCGGGGCGAAGCCCGGGTCACCCGTCTAGTAATATATAAATATATATGTTTCGAGTAAACATATCTCTCATCTGAATCTATTTTTATCTATTTATTTACCCGAGTGAATGTTTGTCTAACGAACATTTGTTAAAACAATTCTCTATAAACTTATAAAACGTACTCGGCTTCGCCCGGGGTTTTACCCGAGTAAAGGTTTGTCTAGCGAACATTTGTTAAAACAATTCTCTAAAAACTTATTTAAAAAAAAAGATATATTTTGATAATTTGAAACTCGTAAATTTGAATCTCTCGATAAAGTGAACATTTTTTCCCGGTCCCTGTGTGCCGTGTCATCCTGAATTTTGTCTTTCCTAATTTTCTACATTAGAAAATCATAGTTTTATCTAGTGAACATTTTTTCCCGTGTCACATTGTCGTGTCACATTGCCTTTATTCTTCATTGTTGGCTTTTTATATTATATTTACTCTTCATTGTTGGCTTTTTATCTTAAATTTATTCTTCATTGTTGGCTTTTTATATTACATTTACTCTTTATTGTTGGCTTTTTATCTTACATTCATTCTTCATTGTTGGCTTTTTATATCATATTTACTCTTCATTGTTGGCTTTTTATATTATATTCTGACCAAAATCTATCTGTGAACTTCACACAGACAGAATAAGGCAATTATATAAGTAGATTTACTCTTCTTTGTTGGCTTTTTATCTTACATTCATTCTTCATTGTTGGCTTTTTATATTACATTTACTATTCATTGTTGGCTTTTTATCTTACATTCATTCTTCATTGTTGGCTTTTTATATTACATTCACTCTTCATTGTTGGCTTTTTATCTTACATTCATTCTTCATTGTTGGCTTTTTATATTACATTTACTCTTTATTGTTGGCTTTTTATATTACATTCACTCTTCATTGTTGGCTTTTTATCTTACATTCATTCTTCATTGTTGGCTTTTTATATTACATTTACTCTTTATTGTTGGCTTTTTATCTTAAATTCACTCTTCATTGTTGGCTTTTTATATTATATTTTTAGATTGAGATTATTAGCTAGTATGTAAAAATATTAACTCTGTTGAAATTTAATTTTGTATTTATATATAAATAAAATTAACTCTGTTGATTTTTTTTGTATTTAATCGATAACAGCGAAGTTACGCATGTTAATGTTAGGGAAAAATATTTTGACGTTAAGCAAAACCTGCTCCATCTCGTTTTACATAAATGTTGAAAATTTGGTCGAAATTGATGCATTGTAACGAAAGTTTTTAGTGATGTCCTCTTATGAAATTTGCATTTTATTAATATAGATTATCTTAATTACTTTTGTTGTTTAGAGTAACTTTCTTTGATGGTGTTTTGTTTTCCGGTTATATACATCCTCTCTATTGTTTCTTTGTGAATTATATAACCATTATAAATTCCTGAAAATATGGAGAAGTTTTAAAAATTTCCTCTTGATACGGTAAATAACAACAAAAGCCTTTATTTAGGACCTCTCGTCCTATAAAGGATTCGCCAGTTTTGATACGATAAATAACATGATTTCTACATTTGTAAAAAGAAAATAAGCGGCAAATACTTATTTTTTGTATTTTGTTTTCCACCTAGGTGTGTAATTCCTTAAGTCAGTAAACGTTGTTCCCGCAGGTACCTGGAGAAGAAGCGGCTGCTGTTCCCCCGGTTCTTCTTCGTCTCCGACCCCAGCCTGCTGGAGATCCTGGGCCAGGCCAGCGACTCCCACTCCATCCAGGCCCACCTGCTCAGCATCTTCGACAACACCAAGTCTGTGGTCTTCGACGACGACCAGTACGACACCATCCTGGCCATCGTCTCCAATGAGGGCGAGGCCATTACTGTGAGTACGCTCAACAGAAATATCCGCTACCCCCGGGGGCTTATATAAATTATTCTAAAATACCAAACTATTTCTCGTATTCTTTTGCTATTCTTTCATTGCTGTGAATAATCGATAATCTGCAGAGAGCCTCTCTTTATATCTTGTCACGCTTTTAAGACAATATCTGAATAGTTAGTTCTACACTGAGAATCGTTATGCATGCAGACAAAATTACCATTTAGGGATGTGAAAATTAATTTATCACACAATTAAATTGAGATGTAACGTGGGGATTACTGTGTGCTACCAGTTGGAGTATCCCATTCGTGCCGAGGGCAACGTGGAAGCCTGGCTGAACGCCCTGCTGAGGATGGCTCAGATCTCCCTCCACGGCATCATCAAGCAAGCCTCCGTGGCCATCCAGGAGCAGACCTTTCACGTCATGGAGTTCCTCAACTCCTATCCCTCGCAGGTAAATCTCTCTTGTTGGATCTCTCTTTGACGCTGAATGTCATCTCTCAGTTCATGATCGTGTCGCAAGATATATAGAAATACTCCTTCTTCGCCATTTATATTTGTACTTGTTAGCACAATAGAGAGATGGGTTAACTGAAACTTTCCTTTTCAAAGAAAAAAATATTTTTTAACCGTTTTCAAACCTGTCTTAACAAGTTAAGTGTAGGTAATTTTGAATTTCTCTTCACAAATTTTTTATATGTTTTAGTTATAAATATTTTAATTGGTGGGATCATATCAAATATATATCAATTTCGTATATGAATTGAAAACATTTTAATCTCTAAATTATTATTGCGTCGAGGATTTTTTTTTCAAACTACGCTTACATTATTTATTGTTATATATGAATCAATATATTTTGTGGGGATTTCAAGGCAGTTTTCGAGGTAACCATTCCCTTGTACATTTGGTTATTTTACCCTTCGAGTTGTTTCAGCTAGGCAGGCTATAGCAGCTCCTTCCCCATGATCGGCCGTGTGTAGGTGGGGCTGCTGGGGATCCAAATGATCTGGACCCGGGACTCGGAGAACGCGCTAGTGAACTGCGTGGCGGACCGCAAAGTGATGACCCAGACCAACGAGATCTTCCTGGAGCTGCTGAACGCCCTCATCGAGCAGACCACCGTCGACCTGGGGCCCGTGGACCGCACCAAGTACGAGACCCTAATCACCATCCACGTCCACCAGAGGGACATCTTTGACAACATGGTGAGCCTGTCAAACATTCTTGTCATAATCTTCCACGCCATCTGTGATTGAACAAATAAGCAACCTTTGTAGATATAGAGGGTAGGAGAATGGTGACTTCTAAATTTTGATGTAACTTAGTGTGGACACATCTAGTTTCATTTCTTGGTTATTTTCAGAGACTTATTCGAATTGAATACTTTTTTCGAAAGGTTATCTTTCCCGTCAAAACAGACGCTGAAACTAAGCGACATCTAGTGAATACCTCCACAAACTAGCGGATCGGGTAAGTGACAAAGCCACTACGCCAGTTTGGCAGATTAAGAGCGCCCACCTAGAGACTATGGTGCCAGGCTAATGGCCCTCTTCAGTCTAAGGCTGGCTTTGATTTCACGATCTCCACGCGGGATTCATAAAATCCTCAGATTTATCCAAATAGATATTTGCTGACTATGTGGCTGGGCCAAATAGCTGTCTAAAATATAGATGGAAATTTTGGACACTCTTTATCTATAAAATGAAAGGATATCGCTCTTCTATAGAAGAAAACATTTAAACAAAGCCCCATCTAGTAACTGAGAGGTACCTCGGGTGTCCTATCCGAGTCCGCTAGTCTGTGGAGACAGTCATTAAATGGCATTTAGTTCAAGTTTTTATTTTAACGGGAGATATGGCCTCTTTATAGATTGATATTCTGTGGGAAATACTTTTTATATTATATTGTCTAAACGTGTTTTTGAATAAGGTTTCTATTCTTGTACTCATATCGTTTTATCGAGTAACTTATTTGATACCTATATATCAGTTTCAAAAGACTTTACTCATATATATAATGCAAAAAAAACTCGCTCTGGAAGGAAGAGCGTGTGTGTGTGTTCCAGTGCCGAATGGGGATCAAGAGCCCCACGGAGTTCGAGTGGGTGAGGCAGTGCCGGTTCTACTTCCGCTCGGACCTAGACAAGACCATGATCTGCATCACGGACGTGCAGTTCGTCTACCAGAACGAATTCCTGGGCTGCACGGAGCGGCTGGTGATCACGCCGCTCACCGACCGCTGCTACATCACGCTGGCACAGTCCCTCAACATGAGCATGGGCTGCTCTCCCACAGGCCCCGCCGGCACGGGCAAGACGGAGACCACCAAAGACATGGGCAAGGCCCTGGGGAAATACGTGGTGGTCTTCAACTGTTCCGATCAGATGGACTTCCGGGGGCTGGGAAGGATCTTCAAAGGTAGGACCCTCCTCCCAGATATTCCTTTGACTGATTAGATAATCTCTTTGCGCATTTTGAAGAGTTTTCTCCTTGCTTTAAAAACAACAGCGCTCAAATATGCATTCCAAATGTTAAGTCAGGCATCGTATAACCCTTCAAATATTACTAATGAATCAGATAATGTGAATATACAGTAAATAATATCATGATTTGCATATATCAGAGATTTAAGATTAGGTAAATATATTCAAATTAGGCACTAGCAGATTTTAAAACGATATCAGCCAGACGTTTCGGCCATTCGATTTTAAATCTATCGCAAATTAACCTTGTCCATGTTGGATGCATCGGCAGGTCGGAAATAAAAGATGTCGACGCCAACGTGCCCCGTGGGTACAGGGCTGGCCCAGTCCGGGTCCTGGGGCTGCTTCGACGAGTTCAACCGCATCGAGCTGCCCGTGCTTTCCGTGGCCGCCCAGCAGATCGCCATCATCCTCACCTGCAAGAAGGAACGCCGCACCAACTTTCTCTTCTCGGATGGCGACACCGTCTCCATGAACCCGGAGTTTGGTATCTTCCTCACCATGGTACGTTCCGTGCAGAAGCTCATTATTTCTTCAATTGCCGATCAATTCTCTACGGTACATTTCCTCTTTCCTGTTGTGTCTCTCTAAGAACTTAACAAAGTTCCATAAAAAATTCATTTTATAAACTGGCACAATCCTCTTCTCCATCATTCTTGAATTTCCCAATAAGATTATAAAAGGATCTTGCGGAAATTTATAGCTATAGCCTCGATATTGAATAAAATAATAATTCCAATTAATAAATTAATAACAATATTCCAAAGTTGTGGTCTCTGGAGGGGCAAAGATACATTATAACGGTCCTGTGTCCAGAACCCGGGGTACGCGGGACGTCAGGAGCTGCCCGAGAACCTCAAGATCCAATTCCGCACCGTGGCCATGATGGTACCCGACCGCCAGATCATCATCCGGGTGAAGCTGGCCAGCTGCGGCTTCCTGGAGAATCTCACCCTGGCCCTCAAGTTCTTCACGCTCTACAAGCTCTGCGAGGAGCAGCTTTCCAAGCAGGTCCACTACGACTTCGGCCTCCGCAACATCCTCTCCGTGCTCCGGACCTTGGGCGCGGCCAAGCGGGCGGCATCTCCTCTAGACTCGGAGGCCAAGATCGTCATGCGGGTGCTGAGGGACATGAACCTCTCCAAACTGGTGAGTTCGATCAGCGGCGAACAGTTACTGATGTTTGCACTCTTGCTCGAAGAAAAGTGCGATGAAAAGGAATCTGAATTAAGAAAATCTATATATATAAAATTGAATGTCTGTGTGTGTGTCTGTGTGTCCTCTATGGATTCAAAAACCATACATCCAATCGCCGTGGAATTTTGGGATATTATTAGGTGTATCTCCGGAAAGGTTTACGAAAAATAATTTCTTGAATATCTTTAATATCCTTAGAGTTATTTGCAGATTTGTAGCTTTAACTCGCAAGCAGCGCCATCTTGCAACGGAGATCTGCCCCTCCCCCCCCCCCTCCCCCCCGTCCGGCCGCCGGCCAGTTGGTTGGACAGTCCAAGTTCCCACCGACCAATCAGAGGGATCAAGAGCCCCCCCCCCCCGTCCGGCCGCCGGCCAATCAGAGTGATCAAGAGGTCCTGGCGCGCGGGGGGCGGGTGACCTCCGGGAACTACGTCCATCTTCCATAAACGACCATGATTTTATTCAACTTAATCTTCCATAAACGACCATGATTTTATTCAACTTATCGAGTATTTTTCAAGGGACCGGGAAAATATGTTCACTAGATAAAACGATGATTTTGTAATGTAGAAAATTAGGAAAGACAAAATACAGGATGACACGGCACACAGGGACCGGGAAATAATGTTCACTTTATCGAGAGATTCAAATTTACGAGTTTCAAATTATCAAAATATATCTTCTTTTTTTTTTATAAGTTTATAGAGAATTGTTTTAACAAATGTTCGTTAGACAAACCTTTACTCGGGTAAAACCTCGGGCGAAGCCGGGTACGTCTCCGCTAGTAAATAATAATCAGTCGTATATTTAACGAATCAAGACATTAAGACGGGAATGTTTCTTTTTACAAATAAATCGAACTTCTACTGTCCTTATTGTGATGAAAACTATTAAGAGGGCCTGACTCATCAGTGGCGAACCCTCCCAGCGGTTTCGTCAATTTAATCTACCAGACCGATTTTTATATCTCTAAGCTCTAATAGAGCTCTAGGAGAAATAGCTCTCTCTATATATTGTAACAAAGTATTTATTAATTTTATTATTTTTATTAACAGAGTGGTCATTTTTATGTTTATATTTAGCTACTCTGTAAATTTCCCTCGTGGCTTATCTTTTGTTTACTATTCATAGTTTGTCCTTGCCTGAAATAAATTGTTGTCTCTTCCTGAAGTTTTTGTCTTCCCTAATTTTCCACGTGGAAATATTATACTAAGAATAGTAATATTTATCGGTGGAAAGACTCTGTGTTGACTGCGGCAGATCGACGAAGACGAGCCTCTATTCATGTCCCTCATCAACGACCTGTTCCCCGGCATCAACCTCGGCAAGAAGGGCTACCCCGACCTGGAGGAGGCCATCAAGATGCATCTGAAGCAGGAGAACCTGGTTGACCACGCCCCCTGGACTCTCAAACTGATCCAGGCAGGTCCTCCTTTATCGTTACAGGGTCTTCTTAGAAAAGACCATACTCTATTTAACAATATTTTAAAATTATGTCTTTAGCGAGTGGTATTAAACTACTAAATGAACTCATTATATACACATGTATATGTCTTTAGCGTTCTATACGTAAAACTCGGGAATATTTTTACTGTATTGATATCCTTTCTAAACATTTTAGCCCCAATCTTTCATGTTTGAGAGAAGGCTATCTTATACTTTTTTTAAATCCATACTACGGGAAATAAGCCTTTTTTTGTCATCATTTTTATTTTATAATCTCTCCACTTGGCCTATATTTTCTAAAACTTGAACTCGCAGCTGTACGAGACCCAACTGGTACGTCATGGCATCATGACGCTGGGACCCTCGGGCGCTGGCAAGACGTGCTGCATCCGCATCCTGATGAAGTCGCTCACATCGCAGGGAAAACCCCATAAGGAGATGCGGATGAACCCCAAGGCCATCACAGCGGCCCAGATGTTCGGCCGTCTGGACGTGGCTACCAACGACTGGACGGACGGTGTGTTCTCGACTCTGTGGCGCAAGACGCTGCGGGTGAAGCGCGGCGACCACGTGTGGCTGGTGCTGGACGGCCCCGTAGACGCCATCTGGATCGAGAACCTCAACAGCGTGCTGGACGACAACCGCACGCTGACACTCGCCAACGGCGACCGTATCCCCATGTCCCCGACCTGCAAGGTCATCTTCGAGGTGCACAACATCGACAACGCCAGCCCGGCTACCGTCTCCCGCAACGGCATGGTCTACATGAGCGCCTCGGGGCTTACCTGGGCGGCCATCCTGCAGGTTCGTCTAGCACACATTTCCTTTTTCCGCGCCATTTGAGATGGATGAATAGGACGCGGATTTTGTGGCTTTGAGCACTCAGCAGCAAAGCTTTTCATATTATTAAAAATCCAGAGCACTTTTGTAGGGGTAAGAAGTAAAATTTTCTGAAGAGAAATGGAAAATCCTTAGATGGTATTCACCTTTAAACTTTCCTATGATGGCAAACTTTGGAAAAGTCAAAACAGAGCATTGATTTATCCTTTACATCAAATTTTCTGAAATTGTATCTGAGTTGCCTTCATAGGGGAAAGTTTAAAGGAGAATATCTTCTGAAAATGTTCGCCTAGTTATAAATCATAAACATAAATCATAACATAAACATAAATGTGCTTTTGACACTTAAAAAAATAGATTTGTGGTTTCATTCTGATACACAAATATGGCGAAAACGCATGAGTGGCCCATTAACCATAGAAAGATGTGCATAATTGAGTTAACACAAGCAGAAAATTAATAATATATATATATATTTTCAAAAATATCTTTCATATTTTATAGATTTTTCACCCTGATATTCACCAAAAAACCAACTGGCCAAAATATTGTTTTTCGAAAATTATAATGGAGACATCTGAGGCTCTTCATTGGACACAGCAACAACAATAACAACATAACGTTTAGATGTCAAACACAGGCCCAAAAATCAATATTCAGATTTCATATATAGTCTTATACACTGCGTGACATTGAAAATGGAACACCAAGAAATAGTGGCCAGAAAGTGATGAAACTCGGCAGACAGAGAGAGATAGGGACGAACAATAAGTGATCTTTATTTCAAAATGATAGTCATAATACAGAGCGAGAACGGCGTCGGCTTAGTAGCAAGTAGGACCACCGCGGACGGCGATGCACGCAGCAACACGTCTAGGTAGAGAGTCAATCAGAGTACGGATGGCGTCCTGAGGAATGGCTCTCCATTCCCTCTCAACCATTTGCCACAATTCGTCTTCTGAACGCGGCTGTGGCAAGGCATGCAAACGGCGTCCAATGATGTCCCATACGTGCTCGATTGGTGAGAGATAAGGAGAGTACGGTGGCCAGGGAAGCATCTGTACATCTTGCAGAGCTTGTTGGCTAATGCGAGCAGTGTGCGGTCGGGCGTTATCCTGCTGATAAAGGGCATTGGGTACCCCCTGAAGGTAGGGGAGTGTCACCGGTCGCAGCACATCATCAACGTATCGTTGGGCCGTCATAGTGCCCTGAATACGAAGTAAAGGTGACCTGGAATCATACGCGATTGCGCCCCAAACCATGATTCCACGTTGTCGCACGGTGGGGCGTTCCACAATTGCTGCCGGATTGGACCTTTCTCCACGTCGACGCCACACGCGTACACGGCGACTATCACTGGACAAGCAGAAACGCGACTCATCTGAGAACACGACCCTGTGCCATTCCGTCATCCACGTCGATCTAGCCCGGCACCATTCCAAACGTTGGCGCCTATTCGGTGGGGTCAATGGCAGTCTTCTTAGCGGACGGCATGAGTGCAAGCCATTAGCAACCAATCGACGGGAAATGGTTCTGGTCGAGATGGAATGATCTAGGGTGTCTTGCACATGTTGCAGGATGGCGGTACAAGTGGCTTGTGGGGCCGCCACTGCTTGTCGAAGGATACGCCGATCCACACGTGCTGACGTCACTCTGGTTGCACCGGCATTCCTATAAATTGCCACATTTCCTTGTTCCAACCATCTTCTCCACAGTCGGTGCACCGTGGACGCACCAAGGTGTGTATCAGCTGCGATTTGGATGGACCAACCTGCCCTTTTCAGTCCGATCACCATGCCCCTCGTAAAAGCGTCTGTCTGCTTGAACTGCCTCCGTTTACGATGACCTGGCATTCTCTGTTATTACACGTGTCTTTTGACACAAGAACAAAATTTCTACAATGATTTTCCTTGAAGAAATAACGACACGAATACTGTCCTTTCTGCAAGTTCCTTCCCTTATATCTTACTCCATGTACTCCACGAGAGCTGCGCATTTTACATCATTTGCATAACTCGGTTAGGCGCGTCTACCCTGAAATTTGCATAATTTTCTGGCCACTATTTCTTGGTGTTCCATTTTCAATGTCACGCAGTGTATGTCAACACGAGAGCAGTGATTTACCCCCTGACTGGGTGCAGGCATGGCTGCTCCAGAGGTCGCAGCTGGAGATCGCCATCCTGTCCACCCTCTTCGACAAGACCTTCCAGGAGATCCTGGCCTGGACCCGCCACAAGCTCAGCTACAAGATCGATATCTTGGAGTGCAACATCATCGCCCAGGTGACTACCTTGTGTTCAACCACTCTGATAACTACACTGTGTATGGAATAAAGTGCTGAGGGAGAGAATGGTAGTTTGCAGCAATGGCCGAAGTGTGGTTGTGCGGTTCTGCTGCACATGACTGGTACAGAGCAGGAGGGACAGGCACCAATTCTCTCCTCTCAGGGGAACAGCAGTCCTTGATTTCCATATATAAATCTGGTCATCTACGGACAATGACTTTCCCGAATAGTTTCAAAGTTTTTCCACTATGTACCAAGTGCAATTCTCAACCTGCAGCCCCAAACCACATCATGGACTGTATTGGCTCTTTCATTGATGAGCTCTACTCATCCCCAGCAGACACCATCTCAAGCTCTCCAGGCTTGATACCCTAATATGATTGAGTGGAGATAAGAAAGAAGAAGATAATTTTATTATAGAAAAAAAAAACTACTCAAGCCATGCTTTAGTTAAATCTATGTCCTTTGGAATTTTAGTTTATTTACCTTTTTAAAAATTCATTTGAGGATTCTGCTGATGTTGTAATGAATAAAAAACTGAGCACATTAATGAAATTTCAATCTTTTTTTGTAAAACAATGGTTGCCTGTAAAGTCGGTTTTACGGGCGAAGATTTTACGTGACAACGGTAGAATATTTATTGATATGAATATAATTAAATTGCACAATAGGAACAAGGAATTGAATGAAAATAAGAATTGCGCAAATTTTAACTATAGAAATATATTTTGTTTACTAAAACATTGTACATGTAAACTAAAACTTAACTAATTCCTATTTGAGTGATTTTGTTGAGGATAGGACGATGATAGGAGAAATATGAAATGAAAGGAAGTGTTTCTGCTGTAATGTGTCTTGCGAAAGTCAAGTCGATAGTTGTTCCTTTTAACGTAGTTGACTTAGAAACGTTTGATACGCAATCAAGATTATACGTATTTTTCATGAATTTAAGAAACGAGTTGTCAGGCTTTACGTTTTTGTTAAAATCACCACACAGAAGAATCGGTATACTAGAATCAACTTGCACGAACGGTGGCACGTACTGGCTGTTGTGAATGTACGGACCGAGTCCTTGCCATAGTAACATTCCAATATCCTGCATACTAGCTCCTGGATGAATATATACAGCACCGAGTATAAACTTGAAGCTAGTATTAGCGGCGAAGCAAGTAACTTCAGTCATGCACATGTCACCCTTGGTTTTAATGACACGAGTTACGTCTGTAATCGCAACTTGGAACACTTCCGCCGTAGATGTCGATGATAATTTACGATAGATCGCCACTCCACCAGCCGCGTTGGTATTTGAAAATCAAAACACTTATTCAGATCGAAGGTTCAAATTTTTGCTAAATAAATTTGAAATTAAATAAAATTTGTAATTGTAAATGATGAAGTTGAAAATTAAAACATTTACTTAAATTAGATGTTAAAATTCTTGCTCAACACAGTTTAAATAAAGTTTTCTTATATCTGCCACTTTTTCTTAATATTTGTAATTTTAAAGAATCAATTCGAAAATCAAAACATTTATTCAGATCGAAGGTTCAAATTTTTGCTAAATAAATTTGAAACTATTTAAAATTTGTAAAATAATAATTAATTAATTAATTAATTTTAAACTAATAATTTACTTAACACTATCAACATTTATCAATAGTATGACATAACCTATAAACTCAGTTTCTCAACTTTTGTGTCAATCTAACAATTAATCAATCAATCATAGTTTACGATAATGAAATATCAGTGTACAATTATTTACCTTTATTGTTGCAGTTGTTGTAAATGACGAATCTAAGCACTCCACATTTTCACTACAGACACAGCTGACGATACTTTAACCACACGTGTGAACTTGTATTATGACGCTTTCTTGTTTTTCCAACGCCAAGAACGTTCGAGAAAGACAAAGACAGAGACAAGCATGCGCCGATTCAATGCGCCTAATTCTCTAGCGCTGCGCGCGCAGCACTCTCGTTCGGTGACTCATCGTAACGTTACCGGGCGTTACACTTTTTCATAAGTGACTCCCAGCCGCAACCTAATTTAAGACGTTGTCACGTCAATAATTTATTATGCGATGCCCTTCTTCTTAGTAAGAATAAGAAAAAATAGGTTTATAAAAAAAATTAATTCAAAATACTGGCATGTGAATATTTTTCTGTAAAAAATAAAAGAGCACATGGAAATTAGACAAACATATGTGTTTGCTAATTACTGCGACAGCATTTTAAACGATTTTTTTAAAAAAGAGAGAGAAAAAAAACAACAAAAAACAAAGGCCAGACCAAAAATTAATAAAAAAAATACGAAAGCCATTATTTACATACAGTAACGCTAATTTTGTAAAGTTTTTTTTAATTGCATTGTGTGCACTTACCGTAACTAAGTAATATAAATTTCTCTCTCAATACTCAATAAAATTTATTATTATACAATAATAAGATTTCAAAAAAAGTACGCAAGCAGCTTGAAAAAAAAATGCTGAACGCTCATTGGTCGCTTAATTGGCCTGGTGTTGTTACTTCGCCTCGTATTTACTCCGCGTAAAAAAAAAAAGTTCTTCAAATGAAAAAAAAAAAAAAAATACTAATCAAAATGTAGCCGAAAATTTTCCTCAGGTTTATAAAAAACAACATGCAAAATTTGATACCAATTGGTTCAGTAGTTTTTGAGTTTATCGCGAAACAGACATTGACTTTTATATATAAGAAGAAAGATATAATGTACATTTCTGACACTGTATCCAACTCCAGAACAAGCCGCAACTAGGAAGTAAGACCTTTGGTGCTCACCAGGCCATCACCCTCATGGAAGGCCTGCTGACAATGAAGGAGGACAAGGATGAAGAAGTGGCCTCGAGGCTGCTCTCCCGCGTCTACGTCTTCGTTGTGATGTGGAGCGTGGGGGCCTTCCTGGAGCTGGACGACCGTTCGGCCCTGCAGCTCTTCATGAGGGAGCGGATGGGGGAGGTGCTGGACCTACCCGAGTCCGACCCGGAGGACACCATCTTCGATTTCTTTGTCGACCTTAAGCTGGGTGAGTCCTTTGAAGGAAGTTCATTTTGGGCATCTTCATCGGTTTCATGGTCAACAAGAAGTACATTTCTGTCATAAAGGCACCAGCTACGTGATGTCGAGTCCATTTACTCACTACATCGACAAAGAATTTGTTCGGCTTGTCTATAAACTGACTGCGCGAATGACATTTATCTGTCATTTATCAATTTAGATTTTCTTGGTTCGACTTACACCAATACCTCGCTTTGCGTCGTTTCATTTTGCGTTTTTTTCGAAGTTGCGTCGCTGCTTAATTTTTACTGATTTTCACTGTGCGTCGTTAGATTTTCAAAGTTGCGTTGTTTTGGATTCGAGTCTTTAATTTTTTTCCCCTAAAATAGGGCAACACCTTTGTTTTTGATTGCGCCTTCACATATTTTCACTTTGCGTCGTTTCAATTTGCGGCGTGTTTTTTTGGAACGTAACCCCGACGCAAAGCGAGGTATGGGTGTATATTGAAAATTATAAAACTATAAATTAGTTTAATAAATACCTATCTTCTGTGTGTAAAAGTTCACATAATATAGTTATCTATATGAATGTACAATATATACTTCATTACTGCGCTATGTATATAGCAAGCTAAAAAATGTGAACTTCTCTGGGTACCAATATAAGAAAAATGTAATCGTAATAAAATGTAAAAATTATCAAGGGGCCACACTCTCTTAGAAACTGCAAGTTTTAGGTAGAGTCTTGTTACAATTTCAATGTGTCATTTTGTGGAATGAAATCAAGTTATTTAATACAGGCGCGAGTTGATATATCGAGTTCCCTAGTGTGTATGAGACACAATCTTGCGCCACACCGAAATAATCTGTTCCAACTTTTGTTGAGCTTATTGTCTTCTTTTTCACAGAAGGACCTTTTCTGGAACCTAGATAGAACCACATACAGTCTATTTAGATAAGTGTAATGCAAACACAATAGTGCAACATAATGACACTGTATTACTTAAAATTGTGGAAAGGAAGATAAAAATCCAGGACTGGCTCCTACGGGAACTAGGACGGTGTGAGCAGGCGAGTGGCAGCACTGGGCGGGCCAAGTGGAGGAATACATCTACCCGGACTCCTACACCCCCGAATACTCCTCCATCCTGGTCCCTAACATCGACAACGTCAGGACGGACTTCCTCATCAACGTCGTGGCCCGACAGGGCAAGGTTCGTCTCTTCTTTCCCACTCACGGTGATAATTTCCGTCTAAACAACGTTTGTTCAAATAGCACAGAGTTTTCGACGTATTTGTTTAGATACTTCTCTAAATATATTCTATTTCTTAAACAAAAAAGTGAAAACTCTTCCTAACCAGTCACCCAGGCGAACGTGATAGCATAGGTTGTATACACATTCTTCAACGAACTATGTTTAAGTGAAGGCTTCTATGCTTGCCTGAGATGATCGGTATGTGCGTGGAGTAATTTCACTACTACTTTCTCTACTTTTCTCTACTAATGCTTAACGTTGACCATTAACGGGGCAACTCACAAGGCTATTAGAATTTTTTATTTGTATCCACGAATTCAGATGGTGAATATCACAGTTGCAAGTTGGTAGTTGATATGTTAATGGGTATAACACCCGTCAACCTTATGTGGAGGTTTTTAATGACCAACGAGACCCATTTTTTCAAGGTAAAACGTACTGTAGGTACTCTCTCTTGTAAAAGTTAGATTTTTTACCTTGAAAATGGTGACAATTAGTGTCGCATCGGTCAGTAAAATCTTACTACACACAAGGTTGACACGAATGTTATAACGATCAAATATAGAATTCAAGCGGGAGAGCTGAGAATAAGGAGAGTACACACACCCGATTAATTCGGATCGAGACAATTCCCCAATGAGAGAGGTTCTATATGTACTATATATCTATTTAAGACGTGTATATCAAGTTTCCACGGCGTGGCAGGCGGTGCTGCTCATCGGTGAGCCCGGCACGGCCAAGACCGTCATGATCAAGGGCTACATGAAGAAGCTCAACCCGGAACAATACCTCAGCAAAAGCTTCAACTTTTCCTCGGCCTCCACTCCTTACAACTTCCAGGTATATCTAGCCTCTCCTCACACATATCTAGATATTAGGTTGCCATTCAAACCTTTGAGGAAAATTAACTCTACTTAAAACAATAATCTGTCATTTATAACGCTATTTTAAAAAGAGGAATTCCAAGAATTTCTTTTTAATAACACATCAACTATATTTGAGCCCTTCTTTGGGCTAAAATACGGCTAGGAACATTCGATTCCGAGGTTTTTTGTACATAATATTTGTACATCAATGTAGCATTGCTGTCTTATAGAAGTGTAGGCATCGTCATAAACTCTTGAAGATTTATATTTTGTAGTATCTCTCACCATCATTATATATTATATTTTGTTAAAATTGGACAATTTGATACTAACTGGTCTAGCTCTTAATTCCAAACCTGCATTTATTCTATAAACTGTAAAATTTTAAAATTCACTTTTACCATAATATTTCTTCACTTACAAGTTTGAGATTAAATGTGTATTCTAAAGAAGCTGTGATATATTAAAAACAAGTAAAGTTGCCTGAAGAATTTTGATTCCCCTTCCTTCACTCTAGCTCTGTCGGCAGAGAATCGTGGAGGGCTGCATTGACAAGAGGATGGGCAACATCTATGGTCCTCCTGGAGGTAAGAAGATGACCATCTTCATCGACGACATCAACATGCCCCTCATCAACGAGTGGGGCGACCAGGTTGGTGTGACCACCCTTATTTTCATAGTTTCATGGTAGCATAAGTTGTATAGACTCCATCAACTTTTTAAAAACGTTTATTGTCTTTGATGTTTCGGCGACTCACTGTCGATCTTGTTTAAAAGATGGAAAACTTATTATTTAAGATTGCTAAAAGCAAAACTTCACTAATAAGCTTTCCATCTTTCTTTAAAAGGGCGACAGTGGGTGGTCGATACGTCAAGGAAAATAAAATCTTTATAAAAAGTTTTGATGAGGTCTACAACTTGAATTGATCAAAATGCAACTACAATTATGGTGAATTCTCTATAAATGTTCTAATAATTGAAATAAGAATTAAAATATTCTCTCTTTCAGTTTCATAAAAAAAAACTATAAAATTGTGTGTGTGGGTTTCTGGTTGAGCCAAACCATCACTGTCTTCATAATGTTTAAATCTGAATAAATGGAAATTTGTCGAAGATGTATATAGTGTGCAGTAGAGTACAGTTCAGCCACCAATCTGGCGTGGTGGTAGCTACTGGCAGGCTATTCTCTGTAGTTGTACATTTGTAGTATTCATATCACCGTAATAGCGAAATAACTTCGAAAAAACATCCTCATTTCTCGTATAAATAAGTATTTTTCCTTATTCTTTACCCCTTCTAACCAGATCTTGGAGATTGTGATTTTTAATACAATGTTAAGTACTTTTCAAGTTCTTATATAGAGTGCCCGTGATCTATCCAACACATATTGTAGTTTTCTCTACATTCCAATAGAACTATAAGTACTGGAATCCCATTCAATACAGTAAGAAAACATATACGAGAATCATGGGACGAGTGTAGAAGGGCCGGTCAGCCCGAAAGCTTGAGCGATTTAAAATAAATCTTCCTACAAAAGACACTCGTCCCATGATTCTCGTATATGTTTTCTTACATTCCAATAGAGTTTTGGCATTTGGGGAATATTTTCAATCCAATTTATAAGTCAACAAACGCAGGCATGATTGTGGCATGTTTTCAAACGGGATAATTGCGTGGGCTCTTTTCAATTTATTTGGAGGTTGGTTGGTTTGGCTATTTTATACAATGAGTATGAATTTATTTGTCTCTGTTTTGTATGCGCTTTGTGAAAATATTTAAAATACAGATATGGATTCTCCTATGAAATACAGACAGCCCAAACAACACCCTAGTCTCGTCTGGAGGTAGTATCCTATTAGAGTTTGGATTAGTTTACTTCAAGTCATTTTTTATATTGAAAAGGTGGTCAATCAGTGAGGTCTTTCATTGAGTGTTTTATATGGTGGGTTAGATCGAATTAGAGAATATTTATCCGTATAAGCGAACCAACGGTCGGCTTGATGGACACTAACAACAGCAATAGTGGTATACTCTATGGAGGGTCTGGGCTCACTCAAAGTGAGAAAACCCAGCAGCGCTATTTGGTAAGATAATACAACAAAGAATCTATCCAGATATGCGAATTTGAGATTTTTTCACGAATTTTATTGTGATACTATGAAAAAAAACATCCTAATCTTTACCAGTAAGTATCTTTGGTAAGTTAAAAGAATTGTCCAACAAGTCCCATTTAAACGAAAAAAGCGAGTTATTGTATAACGATACTTCGACCTGACGTGAAGAGCTGTGTCCCAGATCACGAACGAGATCGTGCGCCAGGCCATGGAGATGAAGGGGTTCTACAACCTCGAGCGTCCCGGCGAGTTCATCCACATCACCGACGTGCAGTACATCGCGGCCATGGGGCAACCGGGCGGCGGCCGCAACGACATCCCTGCCCGCCTCAAGCGCCAGTTCACCATCTTCAACTGTACCCTGCCCTCCAACACCTCCATCGACAAGATCTTTGGTGAGTTCTTACTCTTTTTTGACATCTTTGCTGGAACAATTACTCCTCTTTTGGACCTATCGGGTTTATCACGGCAATTTACCCTTCTCCTACCTTGACGGCAACTTCCCAGATTAATCTCTTTACTTTCTCGATACAAAATAATTGACCCAATTACCAATCCGAAACTATCAGGATAGTATGACCGGTATCTATTTCATATCTTCTAGTTTCTTTAATACTAGTGCTAGCCGAATGTCCCGGTTTCGTCCGGGTTCTGCCCAGGTAAGTGTTTGCCCAACTAACATTCTTCTAAATATGATTGCTAGTATTAATAATAATAATAATAATGATATGAATTCATTAAAATATGTAAATATTTGAATCATTTTTGACTCCAAGATATGTATTTTAGTCAGTTATTTGGATAATTTGCATATTGTTCTGTCGAAATTTTGACAGTGACTCTTCTTTCAGACCTTACTCTATACATTGTTAAAATTTGATATTTAGCAAAATATTATGGAAAGGTATGAGGAACAAACATCTCTCTTTTTTTATATATACAAATATAGCCGAATGGCTTCTTCCGTGTTCCCACCGAGTGAACGCATGACAAACGAATAGTGTTTTGACGATTCTTAATATTGTTACGTATAAAGGAAAGCACATTCCAGAATGGAGAGATAATGTTTTTGAACGTTCAAGAAAAATGTAGAAAAATCGGAGAATATTCGATTGGCCAATCTAAAGCGATTGCGCAACCGCTTTGTGCTGGCGGCTTTCTGATTGGCTGACTGACCAAGCGTGACCGTTCTGGAAAGATCTACTCCGGGATATATAGGGAGGAGAAACTCATGCAGGGGGAGGGAGAAGAAGATAAGAAGTAAAGTCGAAGAACGAAGCTACGTGGTGGACTCCAAGCAAGTTGCTGTCTCAAGAGGTCGGACTGCTGCTTACCGCCGACGCCGGTGTACTTCTTAGAATATTCTAGAAGGTTCTACGGACTTCTGTCTCCTGTTCTGCTCCTGCTTTCCCTCACCGTGCTGCAGTTGGTGAGTTTGTAACTGCTGTTTTCTTTATTGTTGTTTTATTTTTGCACTCTTCTGTAATTATTTTATCGATTAGGCTTAAATAAAGTCCTTAAGATCCTTTGTACCCACGGAAGTTATTCTTTGTTAACCAACAACGCAACAATATATTAATTAATTAAAATAATAAGTAATACTTTTAGGTCTCCGTGTTGAAGGGGATGTTAGCCCGAAATCTCGAGACATAAAAAAATGTAAAAAGAAACCTAGCCCTAGATTCCTTATTGATTTTGTAAAAGTTCATGGAAGAATCTTTATTATGATTTATATCAAATTTATATTAATTACTCATGCCAATCACATCATAAAGAACTTGTAAATAAAAATTTCATTTGATTCCCTATCTTAAAAGTGCATAAAACCTATATAAGAATAGTACCACGTTCTGATCAATAAAGAATGACAGAATTCAAAGAGTGACAAAGGAAGAAATGGAGTTCGCAGACTCTTAATTCAGGGACCATCACACCGGGGACAGGCATCCAAATCTACACTCACACATTGATCATTCCAGAAGGAACACCTCCTCATTGTCAGAGACCGAGACGTCATAAAGATACCCCTGCATATAAAAGGTGTTGTAATGGCTAAGTGTTATCTGAATAAGACTCGTTCTAGCTTTACAAGTTGAACTGAATGTTTATTTAATCCTCCTTTTATACAAAATAGAAAGATAGAGATAAAAAGGAAATAGCTTACATAAGTTTTAAAACAATTGACAAATGGCATGATTTTGCATAGTGTCAATAATAAATATAATAAATATAATACATAACATTATCATATGTTATTTAACATATCACAACAAAAGGAATCCCCATATTTGAAGTCTCAAACAGAAAATTAATTTGTCTAGGTCAAATGACAAAGTCAGGGACGGGGATATAGGCATTAAAGTCCTCGCATCTCTTTTTTGATCCTGTGACAAGTTCTATCTAAATGAATTAAATCTGCGGAATAAGAAGACTCAAAAATCTGGCTCTGCAGAGCTACATGAGGGTGCAATAAAGTGCTGCTTCAGAAACGGTTCACATTATTAAAACGCAAATGTTTACAGAAATTAAGACATCTACATATATTTTTTAAAAATCCGTATATTTAAGTTAGAAGGAAATAAAGATAAATAAGGAAAAAAAAAAGAATGAAATATATATAAAATGTAAGCTATATATTAAATAATAAATAATGAGTTTTTTATACTTTTTTTAGGTTTTTTTTTTTTTTTTTTTTGAAGCCTCAGACAGAAAATACATTCGGCTAAGTGAATGACAAAAGGACTCAGACAGAGAGCCGATATGGGACACAGTGGGAATGTGTTTATTAGTCAGCAACCTTCTCTCTCTCTCTCTCCTTGTCTCCCGCCATTAGTCTGTGCGCTATACCGCTCTGTCAACCTCACGAACCATCCCCCTTATCTATATAAAAAATCAAAATTTGTCTATCTATTGATGAAATCCTACTCTGGCAAATAACTCCAAATGTTCCATATAACCCCTTTTTACTCTTGGGATGGGGTTTTAGTCTAATTCATTTAAAAAAAATCAATTTTCGTTGCAATTTAACATCCAAAATTGTTAATATGCTTTCCAATCTAAGCGGTCCCCCCCCCCCCCCCCCCCTGCAGCATCTGGTGGAATTAAAAATGCATTTGTGTCCCAAAAATATATTCTAAAAGATATTATTTATATGTTCAGAAATAAATGGTGATTTAATAATTATCTAATAAAATATAAAATAAATATAATATATTTTAAAAGACATACACGTAAAACTTTTTTTTTTTTAAGTGTAAAGTTTAAAGCTTAAGTCAAACACACACACGGGCGGGCACATGTAAAAGGGGACATCACGCCTTACATAGTCTACCGGCACACCAGGCCTTTTAAGACATCGAATTTTACTAGGGGCCGTGTAGTTTTAGTAGAGAGCGGAATTTGTCTTTCAAACGCCTTACCGCTTAATTTTTAAGATGCAGAAAAAAGCTAATAATTTTGAAAAAAAACTGCCTTTTGATAGTGCGATTTTTTTTCCATGAAAAAAGAAATCGTCCAAGAAAACCTTTCAGAAGACATAACGATATACACCCACGTGTTAGACGTGCCTTGTGAAACTTGTTTACAACTTTTCGGTATGCTTCAGGATCTAGGTTAACCAAATAACTTTTAGCCGTACTCAAGTCTCCTTTGGAAGTCAAACTACTTAGTCAAACTGCAAACTACTTACAAAAGGTTTAAATAGATCGTGTAAATAAAAATAGATTCTAAAGGAACTCGAGAATGTTTATATGTATCGACACAAAAATATACAGAGTCTAGTGGTTTCTATTTGGCTCCGAAACTCCTCAACAAATGTTTCTGAAGTTTTCCGTCTTTGAGGCCTGAAGAATATAGATCAACTAGCCCAATGACCCGGGCAACGCCCGTGTTTTACTCGATTGAATGTTTTTATTCAAATACTATTTGTTACAATTATAAATTGGCGCCTTAAATAAATGCATATATTAGTTAATAACTATAGCCTATGTGCTTTATCTGTCTATGTACTGTTGGCTTCCGTAGGCGTCTCATACTGGGAAAAGGAAAGAGAGGATTCCATTTAGTTATTAACTAATATATGCATTTATTTAAAGAGCGACCCGCTCCAAAACAATAGTTACAAAAACGAAAGAGCAAGTGGGGGAGGCATGATGGGGGCAAAGGTGGCGTGACCGTAGCCAACCAATAGGAGGGCGACATTCCAAAAAAAAAAAAGCAAACGGTGACAGAGAGACGACTGATTAGGAAAGACGCTCGTAACTGTATATAGAATTCCGGTATTCTGGACCAATTTTCAAAACTATTGGGTCCAAAAACCAAGACCAATTTGATCCATGAGATTATTTAAAAAGATAAATGTATCAACTAATTTATATTGTGGAGAGATGAATAATTTAAGGCGAATTAGTTCTACCCTTTTTGAAAAGTAAACTATCTATCACTAATTCTCGCACACGCAAATCATTTTTCTACTACAGCTTCCGATTAACAAAATCCACGGCTTGGTATTCTCCAGAAGCCACGTTGCCTGTTTGCCAGTCGCTTCACAATTTACTGCTGGAGCATAAAGAAGTCGTACGTCAGAAGGCGGCAATAAATAGCGGCGTATTCACCATTGAACGACCGTCTATATTAGGTGGGACAAAGGCGACCTGCGACACCTCGGGCTTGGCTTAGCCATGCATCGTGTCGCCGCCCTCCTCATGTGCGCCCTTGTCGTGCACGGAAACACCTTCAACTTGGACAATTTTTTCAACCCATCTTTGGATCCAAATCTATTTAAATCTATTTTGATCCAGAACAGCCTATTGAATCCTGCCCATTTAAAAAATCTGCAGGAGCAATTGAAATCTAATGGAAACGCCGTTTTTGCACCCGCATCTAATACCCCTGGTAAAAATAAAAAAAACCAAATGTCTGTAATTTTTATGAAAGACTGGTCTTCTGATTCGCCTACACAAAATGGACAAGTTTCCGCAAATTCTGGTTCATCGATAAAAGCCCCGAAAAGGCAGCTAAATAATCAGATGACAATAATTAATTTTAATTCCCGGAGAAATCCAGGGTCTAAAGTTACTAAGCCAAAAGTTACAAAGCCATTTAAAACTAGAAAATTCTCTAAAAAGTTAAAGACTTCATTCAAATCGAGAAAAATTCAGGGAATTTTTAAAGCGAAGACAGAAAAACCGAAATCAATAACTTCAACGGAAACACCTTCTGCAAGTACAGAATCTACAACAATTATTACGGAAAACCCTTCTGCAATTACGGAATCTACAACAATTACTACGGAAAACCCTTCTGCAAGTACGGAATCTACAACAATTACTACGGAAAACCCTTCTGCAAGTACGGAATCTACAACAATTACAACGGAAAAACCTTCTACAAGTACGGAATCTACAACAATTACAACGGAAAACCCTTCTACAAGTACGGAATCTACAACAATTACAACGGAAAACCCTTCTGCAAGTACGGAATCTACAACAATTGCTACAGAAAAAGCTTCTACAAGTACGGAATCTACAACAATTACTACGGAAAACCCTTCTGCAAGTACGGAATCTACAACAATTACTACGGAAAAACCTTCTACAAGTACGGAATCTACAACAATTACTACGGAAAAACCTTCCACAAGTACGGAATCTACAACAATTACTACGGAAAAACCTTCTGCAAGTACGGAATCTACAAAAATTACTACGGAAAAACCTTCTAAAAGTACGGAATCTACAACAATTACTACGGGAAAACCTTCTGCAAGTACGGAATCTACAACAATTACTACGGAAAAGCCTTGTACAAGTACGGAATCTACAACAATTACTACGGAAAAACCTTCCACAAGTACGGAATCTACAACAATTACAACGGAAAAACCTTCCACAAGTACGGAATCTAAAACAATTACAACGGAAAAACCTTCTGCAAGTACGGAATCTACAACAATTACTACGGGAAAACCTTCTGCAAGTACGGAATCTACAACAATTACTACGGAAAACCCTTCTACAAGTACGGAATATACAACAATTACTACGGAAAAGCCTTGTACAAGTACGGAATCTACAACAATTACTACGGAAAAACCTTCCACAAGTACGGAATCTACAACAATTACAACGGAAAAACCTTCCACAAGTACGGAATCTAAAACAATTACAACGGAAAAACCTTCTGCAAGTACGGAATCTACAACAATTACTACGGGAAAACCTTCTGCAAGTACGGAATCTACAACAATTACTACGGAAAACCCTTCTACAAGTACGGAATATACAACAATTACTACGGAAAAAACTTCTACAAGTACGGAATCTACAAAAATTACTACGGAAAAGCCTTCTGCAAGTACGGAATCTACAACAATTACTACGGAAAAACCTTCTGCAACTACGTGTTCCTCAACAATTACTACGGAAAAACCTTCTGCAAGTACGGAATCTACAAAAATTACTACGGAAAAGCCTTCTGCAAGTACGGAATCTACAACAATTACTACGGGAAAACCTTCTGCAAGTACTGAATCTACAACAATTACTACGGAAAAACCTTCTACAAGTACGGAATCTACAACAATTACTACGGAAAAACCTTCTACAAGTACGGAATCTACAACAATTACTACGGAAAAACTTTCTACAAGTACGGAATCTACAACAATTACTACGGAAAAACCTTCTACAAGTACGGAATCTACAACAATTACAACGGAAAACCCTTCTGCAAGTACGGAATCTACAACAATTACTACGGAAACCCCTTCTACAAGTACGGAATCTACAACAATTATTACGGAAAAACCTTCTGCAAGTACGGAATCTACAACAATTAAAACGGAAAAACCTTCTGCAAGTACGGAATCTACAACAATTACAACGGAAAAACCTTCTACAAATAAGAAGTCCACACTAATTACTACGGGAAAACCTCCGACAAGTAAGAAATACACACCAATTACTATGGAAAAACCTTTGGTAAGTAAGAGACTCACAACAATTTCAAAGGAAATGCCTCCTATTAAATCATATTCCTTGCCTTTAAAAAAATTTGAAAATATATAATTTTTCTTTTGTGCCGAGGACACAAAAAAATTCCTTGTTGAGAAAAACGAAGCGAAGAAAGAAGAAAGTGACGGGAAAACGTCCTGCTGTCCAATATTCTGGCCGCAGATAAATCAACAAACTGTAATAGTGCCTTCAAAGTGAATACACCAAGATCGTCAACCCAAGGCTACACTAGAAACCTTCACAAAAATATTACTTTGGAAAATTGTCAGTGTAGTTTCTGGCGGCGTTTACAATACAGTAACAGTCTGACTCCCCAAATTCGAATACGTATGTTGAGGAACAACAAGGATGCTTCTAAATTACCGACACCTATCTTATACATAGATGTCAATATTCAGAGTCATAAGACCAAAGAGCGTCATCATATTAAAAAAAACTTAATTTTGAATGCAAGCCTATAGATCGAACTCTAAAGAAACCGAAATAACTGCCAAGTCTTTCTCAGTACCACAGTATGCCTCGTGTCCAACAGTCAACGAAGCATTCTTGTGCACGAGGCTCCGTGTTAAAGCCTTTGTTTTTTCACAGCTAAGCGTCCATTTTGGAACATGTCCTAAAAGCGACCGATTGTTCAAAATCAACATGTGCTGTGAATACACTTCTAAGCAGAGACTTTTTGTGTCAGCCCTCAGAAGCCATCTCAACGAAACTTTTCTTCTAAGGTGTGGGCCTAGAAATATTTTATAGCCAAAGAAAAGCTTTCGCGCGTGTTTTTCTAAAACCCAGCACTTATTAGATGAGTTATTTTTAACTTATTGTTCTGTTTGTATAAAGAGAGAGAGGAATATATCGGGTAGAATTATTATAGTAACAAATATTTTGATTGGCAGCATCATGTCAACCATTATCAATGTACAAAAGATAGAATAACGTATTTATTTTTGGCCTATATGAGCTAAGAGGCCACCCCGAGGGTTGTATGCGCCCGAGACAAGATTTCTTGCGGCGTGATAAAAGAAATTCAGAGGAACAGTTTTTTTCTTATACTTAACTAGCCGAATGACCCGGGAAACGCCCGTGTTTTACCCGATTGAATGTTTTTATTCAAATACTATTTGTTACAATTATAAATTGGCGCCTTAAATAAATGCATATGTTAGTTAATAACTATAGCCTATGTGCTTTATCTGTCTATGTACTGTTGGCTTCCGTAGGCGTCTCATACTGGGAAAAAGAAAGAGAGGATTCCATTTAGTTATTAACTAATATATGCATTTATTTAAGGAGCGACCCGCTCCAACACAATAGTTACAAAAACGAAAAAGCGAGTGGGGGAGGCATGATGGGGGGTGGGGGGGCAAAGGTGGCGTGATCGTAGCCAACCAATAGGAGGGCGCCATTCCAAAAAAAAAAAAAAGCAAACGGTGACAGAGTTGATTAGGAGATGAGGAATGACGCTCGTAACTGTATATAGAATATTTCGACATTTTTACGTAATTGCATATATTTTACGATATTAATACTAATCTGTTGATAGCTTACTTTTCTAAATATCTTCCTATAGTATACTTCATTTGGAACATGCATGTTAGGGAGTATTACATATTGTATATACATATACAAAATATGTTTGTCTCTAGGCTGTAAATACCACACTGCTGTATAGACATCAATCATTTCCACAGAACTTCATTGCTTCTCATCACTAATGACACATTTATTATATCACTATCTTAAAAGAAAATAAGACCTAATCCAAATAATTTATTAGTGTGTGACGTTTCGGCAACAACATTGTCACCATCATCAAACAAAAGAATAAAATCATTTTATTCTTTTGTCTGATGATGGTGACAATGTTGTTGCCGAGACGTCACATACTAATAAATTATTTGGATTAGGTCTTATTTTCTTGTATTATAATCTATAATCCAAATTGTGCTTTATCATTATATCACTATCTATCTTGTTTATATATTCACTTATTTATAAACATTTTTATATATTTTTGATCGAAGTGTTGTACATATATGATGACATATATATAGGCTAATATTTACACACTCCCTCCATTTTATTTATTAAATTTGTCTCTCTCGTGTAATTCCATGTGTAGAAAGATCATTAAAATATTTTAACATTTAAATGATGTGGGGTAACATGTTACACACAACTCTTCTTGGAATTTTCTGATCTACAAGTTTGTTTTACGTTTCATAACGTCAAGTAGACATGTAGATGGCGCTCAGCTTTAACGTCTATATACATATTGCCACGTGGAAAATTAGGGACGACCAACTTCGGGATGAGACAACAATTTACTTCAAGCAAGAACAAACTATGAGTGATAAACAAAAGATAATCAAAAGAGGGAAGTGAACTGAGTAGCAAAATATACGATGAGATGGCGGAGCTGGTGATAGGGATGGCTGTGCTGGAGTAAACCTCCTTTTGGTGTCTGGATGCTATATTTATGGCGAACTAAATAACTTAGTCCCTATTTCTGCTCCGCGCTTATGGAATTGAAGACTTGAGGCGATGGCGTCGACCTTTCATATTAAATTTTACTTTTCCTTATTACTAATAATTGTATATAGTTGCGGAACTACTGGTTTCCTGGGCTGCTCTTTTCCTGTTATTGCACCTTGTACGGAGAATCTGTATAAGACTAACGTCTTAATAAAGGCTGTGTGTGTGAGTAGCAAAATATAAACATAAAAATAATCCTCTGATAATAAAATAATAAATACTTTGATACAATATTATTTCTATAGATCAATTAGACATGGTATGGAAATGTTGGGCTAACATCCAACTCTGGTTTCTGAACGAAACCCATACTTTCACTGTTGCCTCTATTTTTCACGTATTCCAAGTACACATGATACAGGCGTTGATAATCACGGTGTATAGGAGTGTGCGAATGCTCTTTCTGTAAAGCAGACATCGCATATATAGAATGTATAAGTAGAAAAAGCAGTTTGACTTTTGAACTTACAAGATGCCATCAACCCGTTGACTACTTGCACCCACTGATTAGATTGAACTTGTATAAGAATCAGAAGTAAATTATTTGTTCCTTAAGGAAAAAAGCACAGTGTAGGTTCGACCCAGGGTACATATAAAGTTTATTTCCCGCAAAGGAAATGGTGGCATGAAAAGTTTGAGAACCTATTGTCTCAACGATAGTGCCGGTTATATACAACAGCCCTTCACCTCAGTTTCCACTATTTAAACTGTAAAGATAATTTCTTATACCGATTTGAAGAGTTTTAAAAAGCCTTCTCTAGTTGCTGAAGAGACTCGTAGAAATGCCTACAACCAAGCAACTCAAATTCCATTGGGGCGGGCGCCATCATGTGATTTAATTAGAAGATAGTAAAATAGAATGACATAAATTTAGGTTACAAATTCCATCTGTGTACCTGGGCGTATTGCTTGTCCATATGGATCTAACCTCTAAAGCTTCACTTCTGTACAATCTAGGGATGTCTGCTCTGTAGATTGACTTCGTCACATCAGCTTGGAAACAGACCGAGTTGGCTTTGGCATTTGTAGTCAATCGGTGACGGCTTCCACGAGAGCACTACCACTACCCCGAATCTCCGTGAAAATATTTTCTTTACACCGCGCAATAATACAGATTCAACTGAGCTTAACTTTCTTTATATAAAATTTCCTGGGAGTTTTGGTGACGTTATACAGGTAGACCCAGGCTTTATCTAGGGTAGCCATCTTTGCCATTCCTCACCTATCTTCTATGGTTTTCGTCACTTGGTGAAATGTTCTTTAACATCCTTGTAACTGAACCTTTGAGATATTTTATAGGTATAAATTGATGTTAATACGATCTAATACACAGTCCTCTGAGATATTCCTAGCCGATTGTACAAACTTCTTTGCGATAAAAGGCTATTCCTTAGAACTTAATCTCAAATGGCTGGCGGACGCTGAGGATGCATTTTATTTAATCCCGATTTTAAAGGGCCTTGAGCAAGGACCGTTATTTTAAATATTTTATTTATTATATATGTGTTACATGCAGTGGGTTTATAATTATTTTTTTTGTAAACATTTTTGATAGAAGCGGGATATACCTATCATTAGTTTCGGGAAGTCCATTCTATTTATTTTTGAAACAAGGGACAAAGTAACTAACTTTTGAATACTCACATGTGATCAACATATCAGAAACATATGAAACAATATTGACAAATACTACCCCATAGATGTAAGCAGTATTCTAAATATACCACAATAGTTCACGAATTTATTGGGTTTAATTTGAGATCTCGAGATATCATTCGACCACCACGTATCCTCCACCCATGCACGTATATATTTTCAAAAATTATTTATAACACACAAAGAAGGTAATATTTATTTTCTCCCCCTTTCAATATCATTAATATTTAAAATATGTAAACAATAATTTGTATATAAAAATAATATATATCATCAATTTATTATCGTGATACTCCTGTTGAAGGACTGACAAATCCGAAAGCTTGAAAATAAAAATTTGAACAAGAAACTTAACCCTGGAAGCTTTATTTATTTTTATAATATTTTAAATCAGGGGAAAACGTTTATATATAATTTTAAGTCATTGAGCGCACATGTGTGTTCTTGTTGGAATAAAATCGTTCAAATTCCTCTGCATCAACCATTCATATCTTATACCAACAACCTATACTCGTTATTTATAACCTATCTTGTGGTATATATTGTGTTATATAGTTAAACTAATAATTTTACATCTTTAATCTCTCTCATGAGAAGATAAACTATATTCATGTAAATTAATCTGAATTCTATCCTAAAATGGTAATCACCTATAAGAGGCAATCACAATTTTATTTCAAACCAAATTAGTTGCTTCATAAGGATTTATGCGTGTTGATTTCTATATAGAAGTCGATTCCAATGTAAATAGACCAATAATAGACCAATAATTCCACTGCCCTTACTGCAATGGAAAAATTAAAGGGAGGGCCTGGCTCATCAGTGGTGAGCCCTCCCAGCGGTTTCGCCAGTTTAATTTTTCCATTGCAGTAAGGGCAGTAGAAATTGTTTTATTTTAAAAAAGAATATTACGCGTCTAAAATAGTTTAGTAATTTAATAACAGATGGCGCGCTAGTGCATCGTAATATACGACCAATAATATGTTGAGAAAAGTAGAGGACCTAAGGGAGAGTGGTGGTCGACTCTCAAACAGGATAGCCTTTTAATCTTACATCGCTTCATGTAAATCTCTTCTGTTTCTTTAGCTGTGGATAAAATATATATATATGTGGCAATATGATAATAATGTGGGGAAAGAGAAATAATCACACGACGAGTTGGTAGAGGAATAACCCAGACAATCAGCGAGAGAGAGGTAGCGCGAGGGGCTGACACCGCTGAACGACCGTTTTTGTGTCGCCACCACCCCCCGACTGTCCAAAAATAGACCTGAGGTTCCAAGAAAAGGCCCTGCGGTCGCCCCCTGGAATGTGGTCGTTGGTGTCCCAAATGACCGTACTTTAGCTGCGTTCTCTCTCTACGTCTCTCTCTCTGACTGTAGGTTTACTTTATTATTCCTGGAAGAGCATATATTATGACATATATATACTACGAAAACACATCGTAATAAAACTTATGTGATATTATTGCTACCTCTGGACTGCAGGCGGGAGAGTGAAACGGGTAGCACAGGTGAAATACACCGAGAGTGTAATTTATGATAGGGCCACCCTGTGCTATACACTCGGCTAATATAGGAAGGTACAAATTGGTAGCGTTTATTCTCCAGAGGAGTGGTCCCAAACCAGAAGAAATTCCTACTGCTACCGAACGGTACTTCCAGGTCCCCAGATCAACAGTAGGTTCACCTCCTTTCCCTCTCCATGATGATTTCTTCTATCTCAGCCTACTCAGGCTCTGGGACCCGTTGAAGATCATCTGAATTATATCAGAGGGAATAAGCAACAGCAACAACACTTCTGAACTGAACATGCCACAAATGAAGTGATATCTCACTGGCGGGAATCAACTAATGTGTGCCTTATTAAAATACTAAAACTGAATTAAATAGGCCATGTGCTAAGACACCAGTCTTAAGACGATTCACCTGAAATAAAACAACAACGAATATCCATTCCCTTCCCTGAGGACTCTGAACGCTAAAGCTATAACCGGTGTGCAGGGGTCGTCGGTATGGGCCACTACTGCTCCAAGCGTGGGTTCTCTGCAGAGATTCAGGAGCTGGTGCGACACCTGGTGCCTCTCACCCGCAAACTGTGGCAGGTTACCAAGGTAAACATCGCCAGTACTGGAGGAATGATATACTGTTTATAATCATTGATAACCTTGTTGAAACATAACGTGTCACAGCAATATAGATTTGTTGCAATGCAAGCTTCTGGAACATTTAAAATGCCATTAATTAAAGAGTATGCAGATAATGATGATAATGCAAGAAATATATTTAAAAAAACTGAGCTGCGAGTGTGTTTGGAAGCATTTTGGTATATCAAAACATAAAATGCGATTTGATGTGCAGAAATGCTATACTTGTCGATTTCTAAAAGACTTTACTGCTTGTCTTTCCTCTAAATATAACATTACAGGTTACAGTACCTTGATGCGGTGCTCAGGTATCCATGCTCCCCACCCCAGCCAAGTTCCATTACATCTTCAACCTCCGCGACCTCTCCCGTGTCTGGCAGGGACTGGTCAGCGCCCAGTCCAACATCATCCGGTCCGAGGACCTCCTCCTGGCACTCTGGAAGCACGAGTGCTGCCGAGTCATTGCCGACAGGTTTGTCAGTGGCACATGAGACTCGGTTGATTAGAGACGGAGTCGATAGGAAAGTGTTCCATGTTTGTGATCTCCCACGTCAGAGATAATCAAAGATAAATATTTCTCTAGAAATGTGTGTTTGACTTTCTCCGTTGATTTATGTGTTTTATTAATTACTATAAGATATCTTATTTATACACTAATGGACAAAACTTAAGGAAGTTATACCTTTCAGCATTTATATCGGGATATTTGATACACTGTGACTTTTATTGAAGACACACGAGATAACCAAGTGGGAACAAATTGCCTCGGTCCCCTTAACAAACAGAGGAACGGCAAGACTTTCCATTTCCTTAAGTTTTGTCCATGAGTGTAAATTACAGTCGAAGTACATTTGTAATCTTACAACGTTATAAAACAAAACACACCTTCTTAATATATACTTACATATAGTTCTTCATTCAATGTGAGAGAATTTATTATAGAAGTGTTGTGTCCCTTGATCACACACCTAAACCGTCCTTCTATATGCCTTGCCCTAACTGGAGCTCTAGGCATTCTGTCAAGTAGGGATCTTTTTGGCAGATTTATCAATGTACAAACACAAGCAATGATCATACAAAAGTAGGACTTTTCGTTGTATAAGTATAAATGATGTTTATCTGGTTTTATCACACACTACTCGCTGCGATATTAAGATTTTTTAAATAGGTAAAATATATTAAAATAAATAAATTGTGACTTTGACGCTAGTGTGTGTGTGTGTGTGAAGTGTCATCATCATATTTAATATATACCAGGTCTATTAGTATGAAACGCGAAAATTTTCAGTGAATTCAAAAGTTTACCAATTCCATACAACAAAAGATTTTTTATTCAAAGTAATTGCCCTGATTAGCTATACACTCGGACCACCTTTCAGGCAATTTTCGAATTCCTTGTCTGAAAAATTCTATTCCTTTTGAGTCGAACCAGTCAACAAGCCATTTCCGGAGTATGTCTGAGTTAGAAAATTCCTGGTTTTTTAGGGCGTGTCCTAAAGATGTGAAAAGGTGGTTGTCTGACGGCGCTAAGTCTGGTGAGTACGGCGGGTGGGGTAAGAGTTCCCAGCCCAAGTCTTTTATGGTGTTTTTGACCACTGTAGCGTTGTGGTCTGGAGCGTTGTCATGCTGCAGTATCAGCTTGTTGTGCTTTTCACGCAATTCCGGTCTTTTTTCATTCAATGCCTCTCTCAAACTGTGCATTTGTTGTTCGTAGCGACTAGTATTGACCGTTTCGCCAGATTTCAGGAGCTTGAAATATACTACGCCGGTCTGGTCCCACCATACGCAAAGCATTGCCTTTTTTCCTAAGCGATTGGGCCTAGGCTTCCGTTTTGGAAATTGGCCGAGCAGGCCCCACGACCTTTGGCGCATAGGATTGCTGAAGTGGATCGATTTCTCATCAGAAGTTACGATTCGGTGCAAAAATGACTTCTTTTCATGCCTGGCGAGCAGCCCTTCGCAGGTTACCAGACGCCGTTCTTGCTGCCTTTCGCTCAACTCGTGGGGGACCTATCTGGAAAGCTTTTGGGTCATTCTGAGGCTGTTTAAACGTAGGGAAACATAACCTTGAGACACCTGGAGCTGTTTCACGAGTTTCTCCTGCGTTTGGGTACTGTCGTCATCCAACAAAGCTTGCAGTTCAGCGTCCTCGAACTTTTGGTGCGGTTTTCCACGTGGTTCATTATCAAGTTCGAAATCGCCACTTTGGAATTTTTTAAACCACCTGTAACACTGTGATTTGCTCAGAGCGTGGTCGCCGTGAACTTCCTCGAGCATTCGGTGGGCTTCAGTGGCACTTTTATTCCAGTTGAAGGCGAACAACAAAACTTCCCGCAAATGGGCACTTTTTGGCTCGGAAATCACCATTTTCCACGGGCTCCAGAAATTTTCCACGATTTGAATTTTTCTAAAACTCCACGCATGCTGATGCCACGTGAGTCACAAAACAAAATGCCATCAACAGCGCCACCGTCGGCTCAAATAAAGTTGTATAGCGCCCTCTGGCAGCCATTTTCGCGTTTCATACTAATAGACCTGGTAGTTGTGGTAATGCTTCTCTTTTTTTCTTAAACACAACATCTTTAAGAGATCATTTAGAATAGGCGAAAGAATACTTGCTAATGAAGATGATGGCAGGTTCACGTCTCGCAAGGACTACCAGTGGTTCGAGAACACAATAATGAAGTTGATCAAGGAGAACCTGGGCGAGGCCTATCTGCCGGCTATCACCACCAAGTGCTACTTTGTCGACTTCCTCAGGTAGGTCGGCCCAGCCTCAGTCTAGGACGCTACTTGACGTCCCAGGGTGGCAGGGACGTGCCCGAGGGACCCGGCGAGGAGGAGGACGGCGAGACTGAGACCCCTAAAGTTTACGAACCGGTAGCACCTACGACATCCTCTCACTTTTCTTTCTATTGAAGGTCGTTCTGCTGGTAGGTGTACTCCATGAGCGTGCTGGTGGAACGCCTCTCTGGACTGGTAACCCTCTACAACGAGATGATGAGAGGCGTCGGCCTGGATCTGGTGTTCTTCGAGGATGCCACGGTGCACCTCATCAAGGTACGGCCATGGTCTGGTGTCCGCAGCCGGGGGACGAGGATCTGGGTGGCAGATATCCCGCATCATCCGCACACCCAGCGGCAACGCGCTCCTCGTCGGCGTCGGCGGCTCGGGCAAACAGTCTCTCACCAAGCTGGCTTCCTTTATTGCGGGCTACAAGACCTTCCAGATCACGCTCACTCGGTGGGGGGATTTCTATAGTGGAAGCTTAGTATGCATGCACTTAGAAAGTAATTGTATCATATACTCCGAGTGCTTATATGGCTATACGTGATTACAACACACTCAATATATACCTCTGCATACTTTCAATTACTAAAATCGTACATGTTTGAAACACTGCACTTGCTAGTATATCTATTTAGATTTATACATCACTCGTCTTTAAATTATTTGGGACTTATTACAATGAATGTCGTATTGTTGCAACCCCGTGTGTAACCTCATAACTTGTAGGTCCTACAACGTGGGCAACCTACTGGAAGACCTAAAAGTCCTCTACCGCACTACAGGGATCCAGGACAAGGGCACCACCTTTATCTTCACCGACCAGGACGTGAAGGAAGAGTGTTTCCTGGAGTACCTCAACAACGTGCTGGCGTCCGGCATCGTGAGTAGACGGCCGGTGTTGGCGTGGGACACACGGACAGCCTGTGTCTCCAGGTGTCCAACCTCTTCAACAAGGACGAGCAGCTCGAGGTGATTCAGGAGCTGATGCCCTTCATGAAGCGGGAGATGCCCAGGAAGCCACCCACACCGGAGAACGTCATGGAATTCTTCCTCACCAGGACCAGAAAGAACTTGCACGTCGTACTGTGCTTCTCCCCGGTATGTCTTCGTGTAGTTGGGTCTGTCTGAACATATATTTTATCCTCTTGCACACACAATACACACGCACACACAATACAGTTAAAGCAGACTATAATACTCGTTGTTTATAGATAATATAAATGTTATTCTACTTGACGGATCTCACTGTCTTTCTTTCCAAAAGAGCGACAGTTGGTCGCCGAAACGTCAAGTAAAATAAACTTTTAATAAAAGGTTGATGGAGTCTACAACTTGAATTAACTCTTTGTTTTTAGTTATTGCTAGTATGTTATTTTATACGACGTCGATAAACTAATGTTATTGACACATTTTCACATATACCTCTCTCAATTCAGTAAGTCACGTAAAAATTATTTCCATTTTTAAAAGAATATAAAAGAATTTAAATAGCTAGATGGCACGCGCCTGTTAATACTTGACGGAGAAAGTAAATATTTACAGCATGTTTTATTTTCCAAGAAAGGTCAATGTTTTCAGAATACCTTTCCCAAAATAAATAAACTATGCAGCTGTGGAGAGGTGTTGCTGCAGATGCTGTAATAGGAAGGCGGACAAGTGTTATATTATGGCTTGTCCGTGGAATTCTTTATAAATTATGTTAGAAATTTCTTCCAGGTACAAGTCGTCAATATAAAGCTGTATATATTATAATGAAGTATATTAATTAAGTTCTGATCACGTGAACCAAACAATTCTAAAACTGCAGAAGTTGTTCGCCGATGAGAAGTAGGATTGGTTTAAAATCAAAGTCATCCTTTTACCGATGTAAAGTATAGCGATAAGCCTAACATGTGCGCGCTGCAGGTAGGGGAGAAGTTCCGAGCCCGCGCCCTCAAGTTCCCCGGCCTCATCTCGGGTTGCACGGTAGACTGGTTCCAGGCCTGGCCGCGCGACGCCCTGGTGGCCGTGTCTACCAGCTTCCTGCAAGCCTACTCCCTCGACTGCAGCGAGGAGACCAAGGAACAACTGGTGAAGGCCATGGGCGGCTTCCACGACATCGTCGCCACCTACTGCTCCATCTACTACCAGAGGTACGGTTTACTTATGGCTTTGGTATGCTTGTACGCCGACGTAGAGTTTGGATTCAATGTATTCAAGCCTGTTTGTCTTCACACATCAATAAAACTCGTGTTTATATATTTAATGGTCGAGAAGATTACACCTTTGTTATATTTACTGAATATTTTAAAATTATTTCAAAGGAGGTTATAAACAAGGTGATACACACTCTTGTATGCTATTGTAGAAAATGAAACCCCACCTTTTGAAGAATATATTAATTAAGCATAAGAAATGCAGCCATTCTCTAATATTAAAGATATTTCTCAGTGCGAATAAAATATAATATTAGTCGAAATATTCTGCGGGATTTTTCTATCTCTCCATCACAAAATATATACCACACACAAATGTCTCATTTCGTTCTTGAGTTCACAGGTCCTAGCGGGAAAAGTACATAGCCACCGAACGCTGGGCCATGACATGATTGAGTGGGATTAAAACAAAATTTTTGAGAAAATAAGTAATTTTCCAATATATTTACAAATACTTGGAGGTACAAAGAAGAAACCTCCAGCTACGACGTGGTGCCCAGGTTCCGGCGGTCGACCCACGTCACGCCCAAGTCCTACCTCACCTTCATCACGGGCTACAAGACCGTCTACCGTCATCGGCAGCGCGAGATCGGCGAGCTGGCCCGCCGCATGGAGAACGGGCTGGCCAAGTTAGAGGAGGCCTCGGTGTCTGTGGAGCGGCTCAAGCTCAGCCTGGCCGCCATGGAGAAAGACCTCGCGCTGGCCTCGGAGAAGGCCGAGAAGGTAAATCCTTCTAGCTCAAGGCATCCTACCGCGCCATTTGAGTAAGGAGGGACTGGAGTAACTAAACATATATCACTGCCCTCGTCACAAAACATGGATATATAGAAATATAATGTAGGTATTACAGAGTAGCGTGTGGGGGGCAGGTACTGCTGGAAGTGACTCAACGGGCCAGAGAGGCGGAGGCGGTCAAAGACACGGTGCAGCGGGCCAAGGACAAGGCCCAGATCTTAGTGAACGACATCAGCGGGGACAAAGCAGTCGCCGAGGAGAAGCTGGAGGCCGCGCGGCCCGCCCTGGAGGAGGCCGAGGCTGCGCTCAACACCATCAAGCCGGCGCACATCGGTGAGCCGGATACTTCAGTTCTTGTTCTAACAGAAGTACTAAAATGTGAAAAGCGCTGTTTACAAGTCTTTATATTTATATTACGTACATATATACAAGTATCGTGTACGGTATTCTGTAAAGATAGAAAGGCACATAATACGTGCCTGGTGTGCTGACAGCTACCGTGCGTAAGCTGGGCCGGCCTCCCCACCTCATCATGAGAGTCATGGACTGCGTCATGCTCCTCTTCCAGCGCCGGCTGAAGCCATTTCACTACGACTTCGAGAGACGCTGCGTCACGCCTTCCTGGGACGACTCTCTCAAGGTCCTTTTCTCGTTGGCCACGTAGCTTGTTTCTTGTGGCGAAACTTCCGAATACATTCCAGCTAGTCTTCTCAGAGAACAGAGTTTTAAAGGTTTTGATGGTAGTTTTTACTATATGGATGTTGAAAGTTTGCCGGGATGAGATTGATCTATAAAAATAAAGGTCGCCTCTCTCGTCAAAATAGACGCTTATACTTAAGCACCATTTATTATAAATATATAAAGAGCCTATTATATTTTAGAAAATTCAAATGGTACATCATTAAAAGATGAGTTGTATAAAAATGTTAATATTTTTAATATCTGAATTTATTTTATGATCTCAAGCAATATGTTGAGAAGGAAGTGTTTTTTTTTTTAGGAATTTCAGGCGAACACACACACAGGGATAAATTTGTCTTGTTCACTGAATGTGTTTGTATTTGTGAATCTATTCTCTCTAAATTCTCTCACCAATATGATGGTATATATATCATATAAGCTATCTTATAGAGTACAACAGGAGAGACCCTTTCATGAGAAGGCCCTAATCTCCAGAGACACAATTTTCTCTTGAGCTTTTATCTCTATTTCTTCAGAACTTCCCAATGGTCTTTAAGTCTCCTAGTTTTCTTCTTTCTACCGTTCTCTTTCCCTTAATTTAACCCTCCATAATTTTCTTGATCAATTAATTTACTCTTAATAGATGTCCCATTCTATTATTTTAAATGTTTCTTATGACCATTCACAGACGTCATGCTTCTCCCATCTTCTCTTAAGTCTTCTTAACTCTTGATCCTGCCAACCATCTTATTTGTTCCTTTCAAATAAGATAGCGCCTAGAAAACATTGATACTCCCGATTGATTATATGTCGAGTTATTTAAGACAAATCATTTTTGTTTTATAATGGTCGCTCATGATGGGTTTTATTGCATAAGAGAAAACGTATGAACTATGAAAAAAAAAAAGAACTCAGTAATTCAATTTAGTCTCCCCCCTTCCATACATTTCAATATCTCTCTCTTTAGATGAATTGAATTCCAAGGTAATGTTTAAAATACCAAGAAGCCGGTGGTATTGATCATATATTGTCACTTATAATATCAACAATCAAAATTATACAAATTTAAGAAAGCACTAAAAAATAATACTTTTTTGAAAGTTTAGCTAGATGTACAACTGTGTATATGTGAAGTCTCTGTGTAGCTAACATTTTATTCCCTTAATTAATGTGGAAAACGACGTTCATTTCAATTCATATAGTTTTCCAATCTTAACATAAAATTCTGTTTCAAAATTCTAAGTAAATCAACACAAAGTATTGAGCAGCTGAGAAGTCTGAAGGGAAGGTGAATGCCGTGTGTGTGGTTGCAGTTCATGTCCAGCTCCGGGTTCCTACAGGCCCTCCAGAATTTCTTCAAGGACACCATCACGGACGAGGTGGTGGAGCTGCTCGAGCCCTACTTCCGTATGGATGACTACGACATGGACACGGCCAAGAGGGTGTGCGGCGACGTGGCCGGGCTGCTGTCCTGGACCAAGGCCATGGTCGCCTTCTTCGGCATCAACAAGGAGGTCCTGCCTCTCAAGGTAAGTCCGCAGTACCTTCTGACACAGGATATATAGCCCAGATAGCAAATCCTCTTTCAGTAAGGCATCCTTTACGATACTGAAATCTGCGAGGAATTTAAAACTTGGATGGTCTGTTCCTAAGAGAGAAACATTCGAGGCCTCCGTCTCGATATAGAGAAGTTTATAGGCGACAAGTTTATCTTCACAAAATACTGCTGTTCCTTGCCTAACTCTTAAAAGCCTTTGCGAAATAGATCATGAAGAATCTCTAACGAAAAGTAAGAAGAATATTCATGGAGTTAACTCTGTATTGTTAATGTGTAATTTTCAACTGATCTCAAAACCTGTGTAAAATAGGTTCCTTATCTAAATATTTATTTATATCAACTTAGAAACAACAAATACAGTGGTACCTCGACATGCGAGTTTAATTCGTTCCGCAACCTTGCTCGTATCTTGAATTACTCGTATCTCGAAGCAAATTTCCCCATACAAAACAATTGAACTACCATAATCCGTTCCAACCTTCAAAATGTCACCCCAGTTAGTTTTGTTACGTGGTTTTAAATAATAAAAACGTATTTATAAATATCAAATATTTATTGCACAAAAACAAAAAAGAGAATGTAAAGAAATAAATTAGATATCCTCACTGGTCTTTGCCTTTTTCGCTACATTTTTCTCGCTTTCACCTGTAGGCCGTTTAGAAAAAAACATGTCCAAGGAGGTTTGTTTCTTCCTCCCTCTCAGAATGTTCCGGAAATGAGTTAGGCAAGTGTCATTAAAAAGATCAGATGCACGACCTGTTGCAACTTTTTCTGGGTGTTTTTTTTTTTTTTCCACGAACTGTGAAACTCTCTCCCACATTCCTAAGATCTCCTTTATCTCACTTGTAGAAATAACCTCCTCCTCTGACTCCTCAAAACCAATTACTTGCATAACCTCAGTATGCTGCTGTGACTGTAACTCTTGTATCTCCTCAGTCGTCAGTTCCTGGGTGTGCGCGTGATGGCGCGACTGCGTGTTACTACCGAACCGAACTCGTATCTCGAATTTCGCTCGTAACTAAAAGCAAAAAATCACTTACTCGTCTGCTCGTATCTCGAAAAACTCGTATGTTGGGGCGCTCGTATGTCGAGGTACCACTGTATAAAGTACACTCTTGAAAAAGGTTGGCGTTCAGCCAACTGAAATAATTTTGATCCAATCCGCCTTTTTAATTGGAAGTACACTCTATAAATGTACGTCACAAACTGCACAACGTGTACAAACTGAGCCAACTCATTCTACCATGGGTTATACCCTCATGCAAAGCCCCCTCTAAGGAACAACCGGACATCTATAAGACATCGAGAGCTAGCTTGTATCGTGCAGGCCAACCTCGCCATCCAAGAAGCCCGCCTGTCTGTGGCCAACAACGAGCTGGCCAAGGTCCAGTCCGAGCTGGAGGAGAAGGAGCAGGAACTCCTGGGTGTGCAGATGCAGTATGAGAACGCCATGAGCGAGAAACAGGTAATCTCTTCCTTATTTTTCTGATCTAGAACTTACCTACTCTCTCCCCATTGGTTGAAGTTACCGGCCTCTCTAGAACAATCAACTCGCCCCAGAGCTCTAGATACCTCTCACATCACTTACCTATGAAGATTTTTACATGGTTACTAGACTAGAATGCCCACCTCAAGATAGCACTTGTAGATGGGAGCCTAGGATAGATAACTCTATTACCATAAGTGGCGCTGATAGAGAATCAGGTGGTTTGATTGTGTGCCGACATATATAGAATATTTTATTAGAATACAGATTAATGGAACATCAAACTTTGACCTTTGCCTACATACAACATTAACCAAGAACATTGCTTCTTCAAATCGCCTAAAAGTATATTGACCTGAAGCGGGTGTGCGGGAGGACAGAAGCTGCAGGACCAGGCGGCCGTGTGTCGCCGCAAGATGTCCCGGGCCTCTATGCTCATCACAGAGCTGGGCGGGGAGTACCACCGGTGGACGGAGCAGAGCAAGCAGTTCAAACAGCAATTAGTCAGGTAGATACGTTTGTAGTCTACCACGTTAAAAAATGAGAATGGTTGGTATAGTAACGAAATTAGTAGATATATTGCCGTTAAATAACATTATTCTCTTTTAGAATGAGCGTAGATTTGTGTCATTCTTCAGTTTTCCCTCTATAACATATTCACGATCAAGTGGAGTGGGGGTGGTTTTGACAATGGCAAAAGATTGAAGGAAACATCGCAACTTTTATTATTAAATGAAGTTATAGAG